>JADRCC010159910.1:0-21565 GCA_019843855.1 Hylomyscus alleni | reverse complement strand
TTTTTTTTTTCTGATAGAGTGCATGACCCAGAATCTGGCAGTCTAAAGGCCAGGTTTGGTATAGAGTTAAGGGTGTTGGCCTTTGCTGATGAATCACCCTTAAAATTCCTCTGGCCTCCTTGGTAGTTGCCTTTTGAGAAAGAATAACTGCCAGCTTTTGGAGTAACCAGAGAGCTTTTAATAAGTCTAAAATTTCTTGTTTGTTTTTTATAGTCTTTTCTTCTGCCATAAGCACTCTTCTCTCTTGATATATAGCCTTATGAATATGCTTAGAGGAAAAGGCATATATACTATCAGTATAAATATTAACCTACTTAACTTTGCACAAGTTGAGGGCGCTTATCAGAGTAATTATCTATGATAGTTGGGCCAAAGTGCTGCCAGGTAGAGCTGAGGCCCAGACAGGCCTAGAATCAGACACCTCTACTGCTCATAGTGCATATACCTGTTTCTGTCAGTGTACCATGTGATGTTAGCATCTGGTATCGGTTGGTTGAACAAGTCTTTATTTAATCCATGTACTTGGCTCAGCATCTCTGTTCAGTCATGAAGAGGTACCATAAGATATGGTTCTGTGAGTAAGCAGGCTACATTTAGGACAGTCTTTGGCAGAAAGCAGATAGCTACATGGGAGATTGAGCAGTAAACTCTGGTAATGAGTGATGTTGGCCTTGCTCAGGTGGTAATATAGAGTTCTTGTCTCAGTGTTAAATTTTCTGTCTTTAAATAGCAGACTAGTAGTTGTGATGATCCATAAGCATGGCAGTCATCTCAAGGTTACTGGATCTAATTATTTGATAGATATGGAACAATTCTGTTCCATGGTCTGACAACTGAGTTATGGCTCTTTTGGCTTTGCCTTTGTCCTTGTCCACATAGAGGTGAGAAGGCTTAGTCACATCAGAAGCCCTAAGGCAGGAGCCAGCAGCAAAGAGACCCATTAAAGGGATTTTTGTGTGTATGTATGTGTCTTCATAGAGGGGTTTAGCCAGTTCTATAAATTTGGGAATCAGTAATTTTTAGAAAACTGTTGACTTGAGGAACTCTGGGACCTCCTACCTGGAGATCACAGTGGGAATTTTCAAAATAGTCTATTTTTCAGCCTCTAACAGCCAGTGTTGGCCCACCTTTAGAATGTAGTCCAAGTATGTTATCTTCTGTTGGCATAGCTAGTTCTTTTTGCCTGATGTTTGGTACCCCAGGTCATCTCGGATCCATCAGTAAGTCTTCTCTGCTTTGCCTGCATTCTTCTAGAGTGTTTGCAGGCACCAAGAGTCATCTACATATTGTAGGAGGAAGGTTTGTGGGTGTTCACTTCAGTACTCACCCAAGTCTTCATGCAGAGCCTCCTCAAAGAGAGTTGACAAATTCTTGAAGCCCTGGGGTAGCCAAATCCAAGTAAGTTGTCCATTGAATCCTTTGTCTGCACTGTGTCATTCAAAGGTGAATAGCTAGTGGATAGCTGTTAGGTGCTAGGGTAGACAGATAAAATCATCTATAATGTCTAATATACTATACTTGGCCTTGGATTAATCAGAACTTAACAGAGTATATATGTTAGGCACAAAGGGAGAGATATCCATGTCTCTTTTATTGACTTCTTATATGTACTGTATGGACCTATATCATTATAGGTGGGACTCTTAACTTGCATGGAGGTTTTTTATATGGGGATTAACAGGGAATAAGAATCTCAAAGTCAGGAACTCTGCCAGCCAAGTGGCTCAGATTCCTTCTGGTCTGTCTGGGTTGATGCCCTGAGCAGACCTTGGGTGCAAGCTCTGTAGGCAGTCCCACAACACGCAGGAGAAGATCCACTCCCAGGTACTCTAACAGGCCCAGGATCAGAGGTGAGGAGGTCACAATATCTGTCCCAACACCAGGAGTAACTGGGACCAGCAGGACCCAGGCACACAGAAACTTGGCCAGCCCAGTGGCCACTGGACCAGAAAAGAAATTGCTCCTGTCATATTATAATAAAAACACCAAATGTACTAAACAAAGAAAGAGTTTTAAAAGCAGTAAGGGAAAAAGGTAAAGTAACATATAAAGGCGGGCCTATAAGAACTACACCAGACTTCTCACCAGAGACTATGAAAACTAGAAGATATTGGGCCGATGTCATACAGACCCTACAAGAATACAAATGCCACCTAGGCTACTATACCCAGCAAAACTCTCAATTACCATAGATGGAGAAAACAAGATATTCCATGACAAAACAAAATTTCCACAGTATCTTTCCACAAATCCAGCCCTACAAAGGATAAAAGATGGAAAACATCAACATAAGGAGTAAAACAACACCTTAGAGGAACCAAGAAAGTAATCTTTCAGCAAATCCACACAAACCTAATTCAACCTCTTACAACAAAAACAACAGGAGGTGACAATTACTTTTTCTTAATATAAAAATTAATATTACCAACATATCCTAATCGATTGAAATCCAAAAAAATGAAGAATTAGAAATTTGTTTATTGTCATCCAATGGTCTCTCTAATTTGGTAATTGGAGAAATAGGTCCAATATTGTACAATCCATACACACTTTTACTTTGTTTGTTTGTGACAGTGTATTGTTGTGTACAATATAATGGTCTTGAAATTTTGCTTCTCCTATCTCAGCCTCTCTATTAGTAGTATAGTTTATTTCTTGTTTTTACACTATACTATGGTTTTCAGAACAGCTTACATATCTCAAAAGTATTTATATACCCAAAAGAAATTTAGACAATTAAATCGGGTGAGGCCATGTAAGAGAACAACAAAGAGTGGGACTGAATGCTTTGCTTGTATCAAGTTTGAAGAAGAGGACTTTATAAGTTACTCTTTCTTTGAGATGAATGCTTTTCCAAATTATCATAGCCAATGAACCAGATTCTTACCCACACCTAATATCTGTAACACCCTCCAAGCAAAACCATTTTTCACTGGAACAGTTGGTGAATGACTTTATGGATAGATTATCTTAATACACACACCATTTCTTAAATGAATGTAACCTGTTCTCTGTGAGCTGAGAATAAAGTCACTCACTCAAGTCAAATAGCTTTGACCATAGCAGAATCCAAAAATCATGCCTACAATTCATTCCTTGGCACAGAAGAACAGCCAACTCTCAGCTTAGCTAAGAAGGAGGTAAAATCCTTTGGTGATGTGAGGGTTATTGAAGTACAGTTTTATTACAAGGGAATTCAATGTCTAAAAATTGTTCTTATTTTGGGCTTGTTCCACAGTAAGAACCAATATTTTATACTCTACTAAATACAAAACAAACAAACAAACAAAAAGACTTTGTATATTTATGTTCATTTAAGAAAATACTAGTAGTGATGTATTATTTTGAAATATACAGTTAATATGTTTGGAATTATTTAAAATTTATATTGAGAAAAATGTATGTATTTTCAGTATTGCTGTAGCATGTATCTACATAAGACTGTTAAAATGATTGTTGTTTTATATCAAACAACTTTTATAATATTCATTTTTTATTATTATAATATTTTATAAATTTTAAAGTATATGACAAAGAACGATATTTTAGGTATTGAAGGGGGCTCTCTGGGAGGAGCTGAGGTACAAAAGAGAAACAAGAATATGGTTTAATTCTATTTACTTAAAATATGTTTTTAAATGTTAATAATTTCAGATAAATTTAAATCATGTAAATTTTCTCATCATGATGCAATAAAACTTAAAAATAGAAAACAAACAAACAAACAAAAAGAATCTTCAAATCTCTGAGCTTTCTAATATGGGGAATGATCCCCTTTTTAGCTTTATGTGACAATGGATATTTTCCATCCCATGCTGGTATGGTCTCTGGTTTTAATTCAACCCAAATAGTGGCTTGATGAACTACTAGTCTCATTTCCCCAGTCTCTGCCTAGGCTGAGGGGGCATTGTGACTGTCAAGTGGTGATCTTTTTCTATAATAAGCTCAATTCTTTTGTATAACCTACATATTTATCTTTCAAAGATAAAAGAAGGACCTGTGTTGGCCACTTATTTTGACCTATGATGAAAATCCCCTTAGGATCAAAAGTAATTTGAGCCCCAATTTTGGTTAGGAAGTCTTTTTCTATTAAGAAGTAGGCAATTTTAGGCATGACTAAGAAGTGGGAGATCCATAACACAGTGTGGTCCACTATTTTTTGAGAAGTCCATGTATATCATTTCTATTGGTTCATGCCTATAGCCTTTTGCTTCCATTACTTTTTATTTGACTATGTTTTATAGGCCTCTGTGAGGACTGGATGATGAGCTCCTGGATCTACTACTCATTTGATAGTGTTCATCTCTACTCTGATGGTTATCCTAACCTCAGGGAGAGGGCCTGAATCCCATTTCCTTTGTCACTTAGTTCTTCTTTTTCCAGCACTTTTGCTTAACACCCCTTTGTGCCTTTGGGATGTGGAATTAGGGCAGTCTTTGATTTAAGGTTCTATTCCCATACAATATATA
Source organism: Hylomyscus alleni (assembly GCA_019843855.1). NCBI lineage: Eukaryota > Metazoa > Chordata > Mammalia > Rodentia > Muridae > Hylomyscus > Hylomyscus alleni. Next base: position 17,096 of record JADRCC010159910.1, on the reverse strand, counting down.
CACTGTTTTTTTCTGGAGATAGGACTTATCCCTTGTTGATAGTCTCTTATCTGTACTGCCAGCTAGAAGTTTCAGTTGCCATTGTTTCCCCAACTTTGTGCCATCCACGATTGTAGCCAAATCCCAGGTTTCTTTGGCATTGGGATGGGCCTGTCTGTCCTTGAGAGACTCTTGGTTATTGTTTACTTTGTTTTCCACTGCCAAGATCTCCTGCATAATTTTTTTTCCTGTATCTAGTCACTGCAAGGATATCATCACTGTGGACTTGTTCTCTGGTGACTCTGGGTCTAGTGGGGTAGATGTATGAAAAATTGTCATAATTCTTTCTAGAAAGAATGAAGAGACTCTTTACTTTCCTGTCTACTATCTCCTATCTTAGTCAATTTCTTCAGTGGCAAGCAGTCACCAGTAGCCCCTCTGTTAGAGTCTGGGTGTCTACCCAGAGGCTCTCCTTACCTTCAGCCATGTTAAAGTCCATGTTGGGTCTAGCTAAAGAAAGAGAGGTGTCATTAATCAACTGCTTAGTATTAATGGCTCCATTCCCACCCAAAACTAATTTCTAAGCCTCATTAATAATTTTCACTTTCTCTTGTGTGGTGAAGAGAATCTTCAGCAGTTGTTTAAATTATCTCAAAAATTTGGTTTTTCTGCATCTTCTAATTATATCAGTCACTGGTAGAATAAAGGCCAGCATTGCATGCTTTGGGGTTCATGGTCATGTGGGGTTCCATAACCCTAAAGCGGAAGGCCACTGTAATGTCAGGTGTCTCATGCAAAGCTTGTTCCCTAGCAACCTGAGCCCTTGTATGTAGAAGGCTAATTAATGACATGGTTGCCCCTCTTGTTCACCCTGATATTGTCATTACTTTAACCCTCTCCAGCACTGGCTGTTGGGCATCTGCTTCTAGTAGGCCATGGAGATCTCCTGGCCTCTGTTGCCTTAGGAGTCCTGTGTGTCCCTTCAGTTCTCTATGGTAGTACTAAATTACAAGTATACTGGTATACAGATTTACTAAAACAAAACAGCAAGATATTCAGACAAACATTATCAAAAGCCTACTTACCAGTCTGTCCTTGAGGCTACATGTAGAGGGTTTATGGGATGGGGGAAGGGTGTGTCATGGGATCCCAGACAAGCCCCCAGATATTATGTCCATGTCATGAGTTCCCTACAGACTACAAGAGACCACCAAAAGTCCAAATTGTATGTAAAATTAAAGAGTCCTTATTTAAACTTAAGCTCAGACTCTCCATCCTCTATAGCACAGGGGAATGTATCAGAGGTGCTGAGCTGGTACAACCCTTCTTTATTTATCATGGTAGCATGGATAAGAAATTTCCATCTTGGCCATTATGTGATTGACTTTTTATTGATTCACTTCTATTCTAATGATCATAACTTGGTATGAACAATGGTTGTTACCTTAATCAATCTACTTTAGGCATTAGGATTTTTTTTTGGTTTTTGGGTTTGGGGTTTTGTTTTGTTTTGATTTTTCCTTAACTGATTGGTTGTTACTTTGAATGGAGTGGCTATTTGGTACTAGGGTAACATGGCACCTGGAAGAAGTTGTATTTTTCCCAGTGGCTAAGTCATTTACAGGACAAGGTTATAATAAAACAGAGTCTGAAAGCAAAATGGAATTTGTAATGATAAATTTGTTCCTTCACAACCAAGTCTTAAGATTGAGATAGATGTACCAATGTGGAAGCCCAAGGACAGATTCATAAACCCTTAATTTAACAAACTATAAAGATGAGTCTAAATTGTGTAAAAGTTTGGAACTGAATAAATGGCTCAGACATTGTGTGTACTTGGTAATATTCCAGGTGACCCAAGGTGTGTTCTCAGCACCCAACTTATGTGGGTCCCAATCACCTGCAACTCCAGCTGTAGTGGATCTAATGGTGTTTTCTGATTTTGTGAATAACTGTACTCATGTCCACATACATACAAACATTCTCCTGATTAAAAATAAAATAAAGGTTTAAAAAAGAATACTCAAATTTGGGGAAGACATGCTTACTCCAGTCATCCCTGCTTTTCTGCTACATGTTTTATCACTTCCCTAAAGGTATAATGTGATTTACTACTCTTAGTTATTGAGTAAAGAAGATAGCCAGCAGTAGATTTACTGTATTGCAGCCACTTCTCAAGCCAGAAGAGGAACTATATTTCCTAGTCATGTATCTTATTACACAGAGTAAAATTACTGTTCTTCATAGTTCATTAGCTAGGATTTATCAGTTGAAGATGTGAGCCTGAAATGCATTCTCTTTAAGATATCATAACTGTGAATAACTATGCATTTCATAGTATTTTAACTTTGTGGAATTTTACAAAAAGTACTGTTACTCCAATTTTATCATCACTCTATTTAAAATAGTAAGTAAAAACAACCTAAATATCCTTCAGTGGATTATAAGAATGTAATCCATAGACACAGTGGGATTCTACTCACCTATAAAGAAAAATTAAATGACACACAAGTAAATGAATAGGATTAAAGCACAATATACTGAGAGATGTTTCTCAGATTCAGAAAGACAAACACTGTGTTCTCCCTTATCTGTAGTTCCTAGCTTTGAACCTTCAGATATGCAAAAATAAAAAACAAAATCAGGAAATTAAATAAGAACCATGGGAGGACTGCAAAAGAGGCTCTAGAGAGAGGAGACTGAAGGTAGAATGTGAAAATAGGAAATCCACTGGAATTGGAGAGATCAATACAGATAGAAAGGAAGGAGAAAGGACAAAAAAAATGATATTAGAAAGGCCATAGGAAAGCTTCATTTTATCTTTATTCAACAATAAATCATTAGGTTGTCTCTTAGAAAAATTCAAAGAGATTCCTAAGATAATATAGACTACTGTCAATGCCCTTATTTGCCTCCCAGGACTTGAAGGTGAGACCTCTTTGCTGAAGACACTCAGTTTTAGACCAAGATTTGGAGGAATAGAGTGAGAACTTAACTGGAAGTCTTTGTTATGAGGACTAGCCCTCATAGTACCCAAATGTATTATGCAAATTACCAAGGTAGGAAACAATTAAAAGTATTAATTAGAATAGTAAATACTTGTAAAACTCATGAACCACAACAATCATCAACATGGGAAGATACCTGCACTAATGTAGTAGCAGAACTTATATATTGAGGCTAATAAATAGTTATCTACTTGGATTTAAGGCCTGCTCAATAGGAAAATATTTGTACCTAGTACTACAAACCCAGCCAAGCTATTGATGGTAAGATCTTGGAAACTAGAAGAGAACTCACTACTGCCACTTTTTAGACTGGCATAACTTTTAACTATATATACTAAATTCATATCCTTACACCCACAGAAAATTGTAGGTCTTATTCTTAGTACAGGAAGCTTCTCTTGGCAATTGATGGAGACTGTAAGTTACTTTTCTGTTGCAATAAAACATGATGAAAGCTACTTATAGAAAGTGACTTCATTTGCTGTGCTTCTACAAAGATGAGAGTTTATCATTGTTATAACAGGGAATTGTGGCAAGCACAGAAATATGGTAACTGGAACAGTAAGCTGAAGACCACATCTTCATCCAGAAACAGAAAGGAGAGAGAAAAAACTAAAAATGCTGAGCCGTTAAATTCCCAAAACACTCTGCTAGTAACTTTCTTCAACTATTTAGGGCATACCTCCTTAAGTTTCCCCTAAACCATTCAAAAACTGTGGACTAAGCCTTCAAATGCTAGAGCTAATAAAGGGATGTAATGGCTATTCCTTTTTGTCAACTTTGCTTTATCTTGAATGAACTACAATCCAGAATTGGAAGATTTACATGTCATATAGATCTTGATGCCAAAGATGCAAGTTTCTGACCTGGATCTTGGCATGGAGATCTTGAAGCATAGTAGCTATGAAAAGCTTAGGGTCAGGCAAGGTAGTATATGCCTTTAATCCCAGGATACTAAGGCAAAGAGATCTCTGAGTTCAAGATCAGAAAGGGACAAAACAAGTCCCAAATCCAAGAACATGCCTTCTGCTGGAGACTTATGTAAGGACATTGGAAAAAGGAAGATTCCCTCTTCTTCACTGCTTGCATTTACTAATCAGCACATTTGCTGGGATCTACTTTTACAGAAGATCAGCTGGAATACATAGCCTTGTGGGAGTGAGCAACTACTAGATTCTTGGACTTCCATTTCATAGCTGACCATTTTTGGTTTAGTTGGACTACAAACTGTAAGTCATCATAATAAATTCCCTCAATATAGAAAGACATTCCATATATTCTGTGACTCTAGGGATCCCTGACTAATACCAGGTAATTCTCATTTATATCACCACAGCAACTGTTACATAAATCCACAACAGAACAGAAAGCATAGTACAACTGACCATGTTGTGCCTCACCCCAACTTGTGCAGGTATAGCAAAATATCTACATCTGAGACTTTCAGGAATAGTGCAGATGAGAGGATAGAGTGTTTGTAAGAGAAAGACTCTCCTTAGAGATTGTGTGTCTTCTACAAATGACAAGGAGGCTGCACCCATGAAATTTTAACAATATCAGTATTTAAACAAGATGTGTACAGGGATTGCACCAGTTGAAATCCAATGTGCACAAGAGAAATCTAAGAAGGCCTCTGCCATTAAAGAAAAGGTAAAGAGATGATTAATGGCCACTGAAAGAAGGAAAATTTGTTCTCTAGGAATGAGCCATCTACTAGGTTATCCAATGCCAAATAGATATTCTTTAATGCTTATAAGCAGATTAACCAGATCAGATTAGCCTGTACCTATGTCTGTGAGAGATTCCCTACACTGATGATTGATGTAGGATGACTGGGGCCATTTTGAATGATAGACAGGTGGGCCTGAATATATAAGAAAGTTAGGTGAGCAGCAGCCAGTGACTGAGTCAAAAAGCACCATTCTTCAGTGTTTTGTTGTTGTTGTTGTTGTTGTTGTTGTTGTTTTGGGGGGAAGGACGTCTATAGGTTCCTGGTTTGTGTTCCTGCCCTGATTTCTCCCAAGGAAAGACAATTGTGTAGAAGTGTAATATGAAATACAGTCTCTGAATAGAAAGTTGTTTTGATTGGAATGTTTTATCAAAACAATAGAAAAGCAAACTAAAGCTGTGTGTATACACACAAGCATGCAGCTGGCTTTGAAGGATAGAAGAAAAGTATCAACATCCCTGGAGCTGAAGTTAAAGGTGGTTGTAAGCAATCTAATCTGGTAACTGGGAACTCAATACAGTTCCTTTGCAAGTGCAACCAACACTCATAATTGCTGAGTCTTCTCTCCAGCTGCTTATCATGAAGTATTAATAATAAAGGTAGTAGGATATGCTACAATAACACTTTTAAGTTTCTCTAAGCTTATGAATAGAACTGTCATATTATTCCTTGTATCTACCTGTAAATTCCTCTTTCTAGACACAATGTCTATATAGACCATCTTGAAGAATATTTCTTATGTTCTTATATAATATGTGAAAGAATTTGACATGGTTGAAATCATATATCCCTAAAGTTTCAGTATTGCTCTCCTGGCTACTTAAGAGAGATACTTTCTAATTTGTGTTGCTTAGCTTATAATATATTTTCATTTTAAACAATTCTGGCACTCATTTTCTGACAGACTCATTCAGTTGTAATGGTTTTGTGTCTTTAGATCTTTGCCATATTGACATTTTACTTTCTGCCTTTTGACAGTTCCAGTGTTTATATATGGGAAATGGTTTACACATGCAGTTCATTGAGTCAAGCGATGTTATTTCTGGTGAGTTGATTTATTGTCATTTTTATACAGTAGATTTTGATCTACATAATTTTGGTAATAACCCTGGATACTGACACCCAGAATTGGACTTACTTGGTTATTCCAAGTTCTGTTACTGACCTATATTTGATGATAATTTATTGATTATTGTTTAAGTTGTTCAGTAGAAGTTTGGCCTTTTGCATTGAAAGACTGTCTCTTATTTATTGATTCCTATAACATTATCAGGCATAGGCATATCAGGGACCAGTTGTGGTTTGTCATGTTGGTAGGATAGGAGGCAGAAAAGCACTTCACTAAAAACCTAGTGTTATAAGTCTCTTAGACTAAGACATTCCCCTATGATAATGAATGAAACAGATTTCTTAGATTATCTCAGTTGTTTGCATACATTTATTAGGGATGGGTTTGTGTGCAAAGACTACATTCAGGATAGAAAAGGTCTGAATATTGACTTTGAAGAATGGGAAGGAATTTTCAGGGTGAATGAAATAATTGGCTGGAGTTTTAAGTACAGTGAATGCCTCACTTTTCTGGAAAGGCATTCCAGCAAAACCAGGTACTTGTTGGGTGGGATTTTATTGTGAAAAAAGAAGTCAAACTTATGGGTGTGCCAAGGACTACTTAACGTTCCACAGGTAGATGTAAGGGGGTCTCAATTCCAAGACAAGAGAAGAGAAGGGGATGCTCTTCTAATCAAAGGAGTCTTCCATTTTGCAAGGAACTCAACAGACATATCCTGTCTTGGTAGGCTGTGAGCTTTATTAGCAGGGTTTCCTCATATATCATTATTTTTTCAGTTCAACCACAGGTTGTTTTGTGTTAACTTTCTGTATATTATATGTTACTTCCATTTCATTTAATCATGCCTTTAAATGACTAATTGGAAACATTTCCAGCAATACCCCTTATTGTGTGTGTTTTTATGAAGATTCTTGTTTTATTGACAAATGAAGTTTTCAAATTATGCAGGTAGGAAACCACTGAAAGTAAAAGTGCTTTTCACTTTTTAAATATATTTTCCCTCTAAATATAGACTTTTAACTCTTTGTGGCAGTTATACTACTCAGACAGCATGGGCAGAAGTATCAAGCACCTGTATAATAATGCTAAAGCAATATTACCTTTAGATCATATGCATATATGAAATTTATAACTAACACTATCAGTTCTTAAAAGTAAAAAAAAAAGAGAGACAGGATTTTAGCACTAGTTGGTCTCATTCTTAATATATCTCAATATCTCAAGTGATGGCATTACTGAAACAAACCATCAAGAAAAGTTTACAGCATTTTTTTAAATTTATTTTTATTTTTTTATTTTTTATATTTATTTTTTGGAAATTTGAGTTCTTAAACTTCTCTAGAGGACATTACATTAATACAGCAATGGTCTAATATCCACTCTGACTTAACAGGCTAACAAACCAATAAAATTTAGCACATCAGAAGACATCTTTAGCTTTCTTGCTTCAAGTATTGTTCCTATACTTATCATATCAATTTTTATAAAAGCACTGTGAAGTCTAGTTTCAATTGTCAAGTTTATATAATATAAAATCATCTGGGAAAATAGTCTCTATAAGTGTGTAACTAGACTAGACTCTCCAGTGAATATCCTTATGAGGAACTTCCTTGATTAGGTTAAATAATGTGAGAAGAACCACCTAAAATTTGTGGTATGCCATTTCATAAGCTATGCCCTGAACTGTATATAAGTAGAAAAAGACAGCTGAGAGTAAGCCTGGTGCATTCATCCTCTGTTGATTTCCCTGTAGTTATGGACTGTAACTTGGAATTCTAAGCTAAAATAAAACTTTTCTCTAATAAAGAGTTTCTTGTCAGGATGTTTTATTATAGTAACTAAAAAGAAACTGAAACATATAAAGGACACACACATGCACACACACACACACTAGCTCATATCAAATAAGGGAGTCAAAATGAGGAATTACTCAGATCAGATTGGCTCTTGGGATTTTCTGTGGTAGATTGTATTTTGAATTGATATAGGAGGACCCAGCCAACTGTGGGTAGTGCTATCCCTCACATGGAGGTCCTAGATGTGTAATAAGCATGAGCTTGTGAATCAGCTTGCAAGAAGCATCCTCTGTGGTTCCTTCTGTACTTTGTCAACAGAGTGACAAGAACTCACAAGAGTGAGTTCTCTGGTTACAGGTAATTCTGCCTGAAATAGCAGTCAGAATTACTTTTGGGTTTCTGCATGAGTTGTTCCACAGACTTCCCTCAATGATGGACAATGACCTGTATGCTAAAAGAAAAGCCTCTTCTCCACTAGAGTCTCTTTGTTCCAAGTGATTTATGAGAGCAACAAAAAGAAAACCAAAATACCATGCAGTATATTACCTACTTGTCAGGCGCAACATGTTTTCAAATGCAGATACATGCTACAGTTTCATCTCCAGGAGCACCATGATCTTGAAGAATGCGTACATGATCTATGGCTTTCTAGTATATGGATTATATTGATCTTTCTTGTATGTTTGTCTATTTTGCTTTTTTCTATACTGTATTTGTCCTTAAATGGAATTCTGTTAAAATTTTTTTGGGAAAGAGATTGAGAGCATTACTGCAGAAGGAAAAATTGTTGATGTTTATAGGGATAAAGTGCTCTGGCCCTGGCAATTCAAGCAATCAACTCCACCATTACAGGACAAGGGGTCCTGGACGTAGAAGCTGACTGCCTTAATGGTTATCTGAGAAATTTTAGCCAACTTATGATGGTTAGGTTGTTCCAGGAAATATTTGAAGCAGGAGATTTTTTTGAGAAACCTTAAGTTTTCATAGTTAAGTGAACTGAAGAACTCTGGGAAAAGAAACACTGGGTCTAGGACAATCAGGACAAGTATATTCATAGAAAATACAAGGGCCAAGATAGAATAAGAAATGTCTGTGTCTTTTGGATTAGTGAGCAAAGAATGAGAGACCCAACAAGGGGAAATCTCTCATAATAGAAAGTTTAATCCAGAAATATCATTGGGAAAAATGTAAAGATATATGCATAATAAAAAGATAAAAGGATGGAAGAGTAGTAGAGTACAGACCTTGTGAGGAGGCTTTGTTTTAGTGAACTGGCCTTCCTGGAAAGACTAGAACATATTGAGTTGTCCACTTGGCATTGCCTCCCTGAAGAAATTAGGGTACAAGTTCTAAGAGAAAGAATTAGAACTTGAGAAAGAGTCCTGGGGAAAGTTGTAAGGGAAATTAACATTGCATATGGAAAAAGTTTGAAAAGCACTGTAGGAATACATATTTGGATGAGATTAATAAAGAGATTTTACAAATTTAAGACAAGTTAAAAATATTAATATTAATATTACTTTGGCCTGTTTAGCTCCTTTCTGTTCTCATGCTAATGCTGTAACCATAGATTTATACCCAGACAATCTGTGGCTTGGAAGTTTTTCTGAAAGTTAAATGATAATATATAACTTGGTTTTAAAGAAACTTTTCAGCAAAAAGTAATCAGCTTGAGAAAAATAATGACAAGTCTATTAATAATAAATTATTGTATTATTATTATCTAACAAGATGTATGTAACTAATAAAAGACTGAGGTGCACTCAGAAAAAAACTGAGAGACAAAGAGATAGAGAGACAGAGAGACAGAAACAGAGACAGAGAGACTGAGAGACAGAGAGACAGAGAAATAGAGAGAGCAAGCTGTAAGCTGTACCTGTATCATTGCCTGAGGTTCTTATTTCCTGCTGATCCAACCTTCCCATTATTAAGAATCCCAAAACTACTGGGGCTAGTCCTCCACACCCACTGAGCTGTGTCTATTTTTCTTTTAATTTTGTTTGTTTGTTTTTGTTTTTTGTTTTTTGTTTTCTGTTTGGGGGACATGGTTTCTCTATGTAGCCCTGGCTGTCCTGGAACTCACTCTGTAGACCAGGCTGGCCTCAAACTCAGAAATCCACCTGCCTCTGCCACCCAAGTCCTGGGATTAAAGGCATGCACCACCACTGTCTGGTGCTTCTTTTAATTTTTATTAGATATTTTCTTTATTTACATTTCAAATGTTATCCCCTTTGCAGCCCCACCCCCAGAAAACTCTATTCCATTCCCTCTTCCCCTGCTTCTATGAGGGTGTTCCCCCAACCACTCACACACTCCTGACTTCTTGCCCTGGCATTCCCCTACACTGGGGCATTGAGTCTTAACGGACCAAGGGCTTCTCCTCCCATTGATGACAGACAGGGCCATCCTCTGCTACATAAGTGGCTGGAGCCATGAATCCCTCCATGTGTACTCTTTGATTGGTGGTTAAGTCCCTGGGAACTCTAGGGGCTTCTGGTTGCTTGATACTGTTGTTCTTCCTTTGGGCTTGCAAAACCCTTTAGCTCCTTCAGTCCTTTCTCTGACTCCTCCATTGGGAACCCTGTGCTCAGTCCAATGATTAGATGTGAACATCAACCTCTGTATTTCTCAGGCTTCAGTAGAGTCTCTCTGGAGACAGCTATATCAGGCTCTTGTCAGCATGCACTCCTTGACGTTCACAATAGTGTCTGGTTCTGGTAAATGTATATGGGATAGATCCCCATGTGGTGTAGTTTCTGGATGGCATTTTCTTCAGTCTCTGCTCCATACTTTGTCTCCACATTTCCTCCCATGAGCATTTTGTTTCCCCTTCTAAGAAGGACCAAAGCACCCACACGTTAGTCTTCCTTCTTGAGCTTCATGTGGTCTATGAATTGTGTCTTGGGTATTTCGAGTTTTTGGGTTAGTATTCACTTTTAAATCTAAATCCTGTCCTGGCTGTTGTGGTTTCCATGTAAGAACAGACATGTTCTTAATTATGTCATTAATTATAGACAATTAAGTTTAAACTAACTTCTTTTTTTATTAGATATTTTCTTTATTTACATTTCAAATTGTATCCCCTTTCCTCATTTCCCCTCCAACCCCTCCCATCCCGTGCTCTCTATTCTCCCTGCTCAGTAACCCACTAACTCCTGCCTCCATGTCCTGGCATTCCCCTACACTGGGGCATCAAACCTGCACAAGACCAAAGACCTCTCTTCTCATTGTTGTCTCACAAGGCTATCCTCTGCTACCTATGTGGATGAAGCCTTGAGTCCCTTCTTGTGTACTCTTTGATTGGTGGTTTAGTCCCTGGGAGTTCTGGGGGTACTGGTAGGTTCATACTGTTGTTCTTCCTATGGGGCTGCAAACCCCTTCAGCTGCTTGGATCCTTTGTCTAGCTCCTCCATTGGGGACCCCATGGTCAGTCCAATGGATGATTGTGAACTTTCACTTCTGTATTTGTCAGATACTGGAAGATTATCTCTGGAGACAGCTATATCAAGCTCCTATCAGCAAGGACTTGCTGGCATCCACAATAAGTGTCTGGGTTTGGTAACTGTATATGTGATGGATCCCCAATTGGTTCAGTCAGTGGATTGCCTTTCCTTCAGTTTCTGTTCCAAACTTTGTCTCTGTATCTCCTCCCATGGGTATTTTGATCCACCTTCTAAGTAGGACTAAAATATCTGCATTGTGGTCTCCCTTCTTCTTGAGCTTCATGTGGTCAGTGAATTGCTTCTTCAGTATTTTGAACTTCTTCATTCCAAGGATGCAGGATAGTTCAATATATGGAAATCTATCAATGTAATCCACTATATAAAACAAGTTCAAAGAAAAGAACACATGATAATTACATAACATGCTGAGAAAACTTTTAGCAAAATTCAACACCCATTCATGATAAAAGTCTTGGAAAGATAGGAATTCACGGCCCATATCTAAACAAAAGCAATATACACCAAATCAGTAGCCAACATCAAAATAAATGGAGAGAAACTTGAAGCAATCCCACTAAAATCCGGGACTAGACAAGGCTCCCAACTCTCTCCCTGTCTGTTCAATATAGTACTCGAAGTCCTAGCCAGAGAAATTAGACAACAAAAGGTCAAATGGGATACAAATTGGAAAGGAAGAAGTAAACGTATCACTATTTGCAGGTAATATGATAGTATACTTAAGTGACCCCAAAAAATTCCATAAGAGAACTTCTAAGCCTGATAAACAGCTTCAGCAAAGTGGCTGGATATAAAATTAATGCAAACAAATCAGTGGCCTTCCTCTACTCAAAGGATAAACAAGCTGAGAAAGAAATTAAAGAAACAACACCTTTCACAATAGTTACAAATAATATAAAATATCTCGGTGCTACTCTAACTAAGCAAATAAAAGATCTGTATGACAATAACTTAAACTAATTTCTTATAAAATATTATAATTTTAAAATATATGCAAGTAAAGTAGGCATTGTTGTCTTCAGTCCTTCAAGTAGCTAGGGGAACAAAGTACTAGCTTTTTATATGCTTGTATATCATCGTTTAATTCTCTAATCTTTTTTTCCTGTCCTAGCAATTCCATGACCTCATGTATCCTCCTTCTATTACTATTTGTTTCTAGATCACATATCTCCTCTCCTATAAGATATACCCACCTATCATTTCTTTTTTTTTTTATAGATTCCTTCTTTTCCTATTCATGCATTTCTTTTCAATGCCACTTTTATTCTCTATCCATGATGTCCAAAGTCCCCCCTGGCTAAATGGTGCAGCAAAAATTGGAATGGAGAGTACATGTAATGCCAAATTCAAGGCTAAGTCTGGCAATGAACTATTTCTACAAAGGACCATGTAGGCTTTTATGATATCTGTGATTATGTTGTCTAGATCCTCCTTTCCCTTGTTCCTAAAGGCCAATCAAAAGGCATGTTCCTCATCCTCCACCACCTCATGAACACCTCCATTCCTCATTCCTGAGAAACATCTGTTCCACTTATTATGGAGTGATTAGCTTTGAGTAATGAGGTAAGTATATTACCCAGAAAGAGACATTAAAAGTAAATTAGAAGAGACTGCAGATCAGCTTCAGCCAACAGCAGTCAAGAGCATACACAGGGATTAACAGCCTGACAATGCTCCAGAGGCAAGAACTATGTCATGCAGTCATGCCACATTTAGCAAATATTAATCACCTTCAAAACAACCTTCTAAGAAGACCTATGAGGGGTAATCTACATTGTTAACTGAGCTGAGAGGATCTACTGGAACAGTGGACAGCACCATCTACTGTAACCAGCCTGGCAGAAGTAAATATATTTTAATTAAAAACCTTAACTATGAGACTATCAAAACAATTAACATGAAAATTAGAATTCTATACATCACCAACCCCCTAAAATTTGGACCATATAGAATACAAACTCTGCTCTCTGGGAAAGGGCCTTAGAGAGACAATGATGTATCATTGCTAGCAAAAAAGCAGACAGACAAACAGACAAACAAAAAAACCTACCTTGACTAGGATTGCATAGAAGTGCATACTCCTGGCTACCTATTTAAATATCATCCTCACTTGAGATTCCTGAATATGGAGTAGAACAGGCCACTGGATGTGTTTGTCTTCCTTTCCAATAAGTCCACATTAAATATATATTTCTTCTGTTTTTCTTTTCTATTAATTTGGCAGTTCTGGTTAGCTTATTGGGGATGGGAAGCTGAACCTGATTTCATAGGGCAGACACTCTGATCCACAGTTTGGTAGTACAATAGGCAGGGGAGCTGGAATGAATTTTAAAAAGGAGAAATTAAGCCACACAGATAGAGCCTTCATCAAGCTCTCTCTTTTTTTTTTCTATTAAGAATGCAATGTGACTGTCACAAAGCCTGCATACCACTACACAGAGTGTACTCTAAACCTTGAGATTGAATGAACCTTTCTTTCCCTAAACTTCTTCCCATCAAGAATTTTGTCACAGAAACAAAAAAGTAACTAGGGCAGTAGGTTCATATGTTTGTGTCTTTATGTATATGCACTGTCTAGTATTGTCTTTTAATAGCAGAAAAGGGGAATTTCACTAAAAGACATTTGGTTTTTGGTTGAGAAATGTAGACTGTTAGTTTTATCTTTAGAAGTTTATGCTGACTAAGCTTGATTAGTAATTTCCATTTGTGTTTTACATGTCATTATTTCTTCTAAATGTCCTGGGCATTTTCTAGTAGCAAAGAGAGAGAAATGCTTCCCAAAATGATTTGCTGAATCTAATATGCTAAAGCCCCACCATATTTTTAACATTCTAAGTTTTATCACACAATGAAATTAACTTGAAAAGAAGCAAAGTGTCTTAGACTGGCAATTTTTAAAGGCTCTGACCTTGACACTCAACTATGTGTGATTAAATGTCTTCACTGAGTAATGAGCCTTTCAAGAACCCTTCAGTATTGTTTGATGTTAACATCATACAACTTACAATTTCCATCACAGGACATTCTGAATATTAAAGTAAAACCCTCAGTGTGGTATTAGGAAATAGCTACAAGGAACATATGCCTTCAAGCCTGTCACCTGAACAGAGACCAGGCACAGGGGTCCCTTGGGTTCACACCAAATAGTTGAACTCTTTCAGCCTTACCTCCCCTCTAAGCTTCTATGCCTGAGTACAAGGTGAGAATTTTGCCTCAGAAAAGTTCTGTGCATCTCAAGAATAGCCTTAAGAGACTAAAATTTGCCCCAGTCTATTAGCCTTGAGACCTTGCCCTACCAAGAAATTAGCAGGTAATACTAACCTGGAAGGCAATAAAATGATTGCCTGTGTGGAGCCTAGTTACCCTGCCTAATAAATGACTTTAATCCTAGGGGTGATGGGTGGTGAGGGAACAGACACACCAACCCACACTGTCAGATCTTAGAGCCTTGATGTTCTTTTAGATTTTTAAGAGACTTCAACTTATTGTGAACTGGAATTCTTGACTGTGACCCAGAAAGGAATTTCATGACTGCTTAACAATGTAGTAGAGCTGGGATTGATATTTTATTAAAGATGCTATGAAAGAATCTCCTGAGATGAACAAGTCCAATAGTTTGGTATGAATTTCTTTAGAATGAAGCACCCTCCTGTACCTTTCCAAGCTTACCAGAGTTGTCAGGAACAGAGCATGGACCCTTAACATTTCTTAACACACTGTACATCTTCAAAAAGTGAATTAAACAAGTAACTCAAAACCAGAGAAAGGAGATTTATTCATTGGGAGAACACTAGAAACAAAAACAAGTCCATTGACTTTTCCCTGTCGAGTCACCCAAGTCACCTACCGGATCTTAGTATGACACTTTGGATAAAATAGACAGCCTATAAATATGAACATGTAAGCAGTCCTTGTCAGGGTGTGGTCTCACCAATCACAATTTCCACAGCTCCAGTTTCTCCCTGTCTCCCAAGCGCTCCCTTTCTCAAAACAATCTCTCAACATTTTCCTTCTCTCATCATGAGATTTCTTGGGAATTTCCAGGCTTGGGGGGGGTCCTCTGTTTCCATGATCTGATCAACCATTTGGAGGAGCTCTATTATCTCTTCAGAAGACCTTTATTCTCTCCAGAATTCTCCCAAGTTGGTGCTGCTGTGGTGTTAATCTGCCATGTTTTAGACGCTTTGAGCTTTGTTTTGATATTATTTTGTATTTGTTGTTTGTTTTCCTGCTTTGGATAACATTGTCATTCTATAGTATTTTCTGAAAACTTATGTGCTATTTTATATCCTTTTAGTAATTTGTTAGCAGTTAAAACTGTTTTTTAAATTGTTTAATATTTCTATGATTTCTTTTTTTTCTTTTTTTTTTTTTTTTTTTTTTTTGATTTTTCGATACAGGGTTTCTCAGTATAGCCCTGGCTGTCCTGGAACTCACTGTGTAGACCAGGCTGGCCTCGAACTCAGAAATTTACCTGCCTCTGCCTCCCAATTGCTGGGATTAAAAGCGTACACCACCACTGCCCCGCACTTCTTTCTATTATTTCTTGCTTTGAAGCAAGCTGTTTAATGAAAACATTCTGCATATATGTGCACACATTCATATTTACTATGATAACTTGCAGCCTATAGTCCAACTAACCCAAAATGGTCAGCTGTGAATGGGAAGTCCAAGAATCTAGCTGTTACTCAATCCCACGAGGATAGTTGTTTCAGCTAGCCTCCTGTAGAAGACAGTTCTAACAGATGTTCTGGCAGGTAAATGCAAGTGAGCGAAGAAGAGTGTACCTTCCTCTTCCAATGTCCTTATGTAGGCCTCAAGCAGAAGATGTGGCCCAGATTAAAGGTATGCCCCACCACTCCTGGTCTGACACTTGATTTGTCCCAGGCTGACCTTGAACTTAGAGATCTTCTTGCCTCAATTTTCTGAGATTAAGTGCATGTACTGCCTTGACTAGGCCTAAGCTTTATATAGCCATTATTGCCTCAAGATCTCTATGCCAAGATCCAGGTCAGAAATTTGTGTCTTCCAGACTGAAAATCTGGATCACAGGTGAGCCCTCCGATTCTGGATTGTAGTTCACTCCAGATAGAGTCCAATTGACAACTGGAAATAGCCATCATATATGTGTAAACAATTCTGTATTAAATGTTAAATTTATAAAGATAAAGATTGAGAATATAGCTCATTTGTTAGAGTGCTTTACAAGTATGTACACAATTTTGGGTACTGGTATACACTACCAGTATCACATGGTAGTGTGTGCCTTTAAATCTAGGATCAATGATATATATAAAACACTGTCTTAAAAATATAAATGCATTAAAGCTAAAATGGAAAATTTTTTGAAATACAAATTTATCACATGGAAAACCTTGAGCTTTGGTTTCTTTGACATGCCAGAAGTTCAGTTGATATCTGTACAGTGTGCATGAGTAAATGAATGAACCTTTTTAAATTGTATTTCTCAAAGTTTACAGCTTATATTAACCTTTTCACCTATTGATCAAACCAGACTCTGTACAAATTTTCACATTAACTTTCTACTGTGTTTAAATAGCTTTAGTGTGGTCTACTCGAAGAACCCTCAAATATGCAAATATTGGTCTTTCCTAAATCTGACTTGCAATATCATTCATATGACACATAATGCCTGGGGGAAAGGCTAAGGCTGTCATCCTTGACACCAAATACTTCTTATGTGTGTTCTTCCTGTCACTATGAGGAACCATCAATCTCCAGTCCAAATACAAGACAAATCTCCTGTGTCTCTGGGATGTGATACTGTGGGCATATCAGCAAGAGAAAAAACAACAAAGCTCTGTTTAATACTTCACCTCACCCTTTATGGCCACCCTTTGTGGCTGCTGGGTACTGTGGTCAAATGGAGAGATGAAGAGACAGGTAGGAATGCTCAGCCACTCAACTCTTTTCTTTCTTTCTTTATTTTATTCTTTCTTTCTACCTTTCTTTTGTTTTTGGTGTGTGTGTTTGTATGTGTGTTTGTGTGTGTGTGTATGTGTGTGTGTGTGTGTGTGTGTGTGTGTGTGTGTG
>JADRCC010159905.1:0-19955 GCA_019843855.1 Hylomyscus alleni | reverse complement strand
TGGTGAGAAGTCTGGTATAATTCTGATAGGCCTGCCTTTATATGTTTCTTGACCTTTTTCCCTCACTGCTTTTAATATTCTTTCTTTGTTTTTCTGCATTTGTTGTTTTGACTATTATGTGACAGGAGGAATTTCTTTTCTGGTCCAGTCTATTTGGAGTTCTATAGGCTTCTTGTATGTTCATGGGCATCTCTTTCTTTAGGCTAGGTTATTTTTTTTCTATAATTTTGTTG
Organism: Hylomyscus alleni; assembly: GCA_019843855.1. NCBI lineage: Eukaryota > Metazoa > Chordata > Mammalia > Rodentia > Muridae > Hylomyscus > Hylomyscus alleni. The sequence continues at coordinate 19,722 of JADRCC010159905.1, read as the reverse complement.
AATATATTTACTGGCCCTTTAAGTTGGAAGTTTTCACTCTCCTATACCTATTAACGTTACATTTGGTCTTCTCATTGTGTCCTGGATTTCCTGGGTGTTTTGGGTTAGGAGCTTTTGCATTTTGTATTTTCTTTGACTATTGTGTCAATGTTTTCTATGGTATCGTCTGCCCCTGAGATTCTCTCTTCTATCTCTTGTATTCTGTTAGTGATGTTTGCATCTATGTTTCCTGACTTCTTTCCTAGGATTTCTATCTCCAGAGATGTCTCTCTTTGTGATTTCTTAACTGTTTCTACTTCCATTTTTAGGTCCTGGATCGTTTTGTTCATTTCCTTCACCTGTTTGGTTGTGCTTTCCTGTAATTTTTTAAGGGATTTTTTGTGTTTCCTCTTTAAGGACTTCTACTTGTTTACTTGTGTTCTCCTGTAATTCTTTAAGGGATTTTTGTGTTTCCTCTGTAAGGGCTTGAACCTGTTTACCTGTATTTCTCCTGTATTTCTTTAAGGGAGTTGTTCATGCTCTTCTTAAATTCCTCTATCACCATCATGAGACATGATTTTAGATCCAAATCTTACTTTTCTGGTGTTTTGGGATATCCAGGACTTGCTGTGGTGGGAATACTAGGTTCTGATGTAGTCTTGGTTTCTGTTGGTAAGATTCTTGCATTTGCCTTTTGCCATCTGTTGATTTCTGGAGTTAGATGTTCTTGCTGTCTATGGCTGGAGCTTGTTCCTCCTGTGGATCTGTAAGCCTGTGTCAGCACTTCTGGGAGATCAGCTCTCCTCAGGTAAGACCTGAGTCTCTGTGTTGGAGCACTCCTGAAAGGCCAGCTCTCTGCTTGCAGGGAAGGGGCAGAGAGGGCTGTGGATCTGCAGTACCTCCTCCTAGGTGAAGAAAGAGGTAGAAAGGATCCTGCGCTGGCTACCCTGCTGCTTCCAAGGTCTGTGCCTCCTGGCTGGTCCTGCCTCCTCCTAGGTGAAGAGGGAGGTAGAAGGCACTACAGAAATCTTTACTTTTAATTAGAAGGAACATTTGAAATGGAAATATTTGAAAGTGTCAGTTAAAATAAAATCAAAGCATGAAACCTTCTCCCTATATTGAAACTATTTTGATGACATGTATTCCCTTCCTGCTCCTACTCATTTGCCATAAGTTCATTTTAAAGTATTCTCATGTCTAAACTGGATTTGCTACTGTTAAAATAAATAAGCCTTGAATATTTAACATTTGTGTTAATTTATCATATATCATAATAAATTTTGAGTATCATATGAGAAAACAAATCTTTAGTAGCAAATGCAATTGAGGAAACCCCAGTCAAAAGAGAGAAATGTAACATGTTCAAATAGGAAGATTCCAAGGAAAACATCTACGAGTATGTTTGCATTTTTGAATGTCTCCTCTTTTGCTATAAAAGTACACTTAGTATTGAATCTTGGAATTTTTTTTAAGATGTAAAATCCTTATGATTGCTTTTAAAACAATTATAAGGGACAGAGCTAAAATTTTAAAATGACTTGATATCACAAGGAATCTTTTTTTTTAATTTTGAAAAGTTTTAAATTTGCACAAGTCAGAGAAATTATTGTTAGCTCAGTATTATGTGACTTGGTTATGTTAACATTGAATTACAATTTCTTATAAAGAAGAAAAGAAAGTGAGTAGCTTTCTGTACAGATTCAGCGGTTATCTCCCTTCACTAAGAATTCACACTGGGACCATGATGGCTTAATGGTCACCCTGCACATTGTTCCCCTTTTTTCAGGTGTCTATAACATATTCACAGTTTGTAATTTTAGACTTCTAGTATCACGATAAACTCAGAATGTTTCACATATGTGTAACTAATACTTTAGAGAATATTGGAAATAAAAGAAGCCAGGGCTTTATCAGGCAAGGAGCCTATTAGACATTTTAGACATAAGCAATTGATTAAGTTTTAGAAGGCTCATTGTATATGATGGCATTGTTCGCATGTACGTCTATAAGAGCTTTAGTCTCAAGGTAAAACAATTAGCTGTTTATGATGCATATTTCGGTCCTATGAAGGGCCTTCTATAGACCACATTGAAATGATGGAAGTCTTGATTATGGTCTTTAATAGGGAGAGCAAAAAAATAAAGCTGTTTTTTTTTTCAAGCTGGGAAAGGTTCACACTGATTGATGCATGCTTACAGATAACAGTCAACCTGGCTGGATCTTAGCTCAGGATCTCCACACAGACAGGCCTTTGTTATTGTGACTTGTGCCAACTTCTGTTAATTCTTCAGAGGAACAAAGACAAAATCGGTGGCAAAGCAGCCAAAACCTATTCTGGGAGTCCTCAAAATTGCTACAACTCAAAAGTATTTTGATCTGCACACATATACACAGACAATAATTTAAAAAAACCCTTTTGAGAGAAAAGACTGTATAATAATGATTCTGCTAATGGGGGAAAATAAATATCTATATAAAAAGAATGGTTTAAAAATGAAGAAAGAATAAAAGGCAAAATACTTTATTTCTTTTCAGCGGATAATATAGATTGCATTTTTAACAGAACTCCGTTTTTGGGTGTCATCATAATGTTTACTCATTAGAACATGTCAGGAATTAGTGATAAATATATTAGTCTAATGTCATGTCACTATATAGTCAGGTCCATTTAATGATAGTTCTCTGAGAAACTCAGTTCCTCAGGCAATATTGCACAGCCACTCTACAAGCTAAAGACAGATTTTTTTTTTCAACCAAAGACAACTCATGAAGAAAAGAAATGCTTAGTTGGCATCTAGGAAAATTTAATTCAATGGTTTCTTGTACTTGATAGCTGAGTTACTCTAAACAGGAATGGCTGGGATACCACAGGACAGGCAATTGTAAGTGCTGTTATTTGGTCGTAGGCACAGGTTGCCAGTGACATGAGATTTTCAGACATTTTTAGAAAATGACATGTGGGAGATTAAGACATTAAATAGGACTATATTGCACATTTTTATGGCAAGAAAGTCAATGTAAATATCCTTCTAACTTGAAATTAAACAATTCAATTCAAAGGTAAATTCAATAAACAGCATAGTAGATTAAATAATTACTATTTACATTATATCTCTATTATATATATGTATATGTGTATACATACACACATATATGTACAGACATATATAATGTATTTAAAGTGTATATATGTATTTATTTCTAAATATACAAATATAAAATAACCTGTCCTGCCTATACAATGTTCTTTATATGTATATGATATCAAAGTTGGCCATTCACTATTAGATAACTAGTTGGGAGAATTAACTGGAAAAGTGTATTTCTCACACTCTCAATATCCCTTCAATGTCTGTAGTTCTTTGTCTATAATTGAGGTACTATGAAATTTCACCTGTAGATACAAGGACAAATGTTCAGAGATTTTGCTGGTTCAGTGAAGTGGTGGTTGTAGGTTCTCCTCCAAGATCCATGAATTCACTAGCCTTGGATAGTTGACTAGGTTCCTAGTACCAATAGGATACTGTTACTGAGTGAACCTTATTCCCATTGAGAAATGCTGGTTACCATAATGTTTTTTATGCTACAATCACACCCTTATGGCTATTGTGCCTTGATGGTGGTCATCATATATAGGCACCATACCTGAGAATGACTATTGGTTATTTTGTTCCCTTTGGAAGACTGAATGACTCCTTTGAGTACAACGAGGGCTAGTCGTCATGGAGGGAGCTTTTAGATTATTCAGGCTCCCAGGCCTCTGATCTTGTGTGCAAAGTGCCTGGTTATCCTTGGCAATCTGGATTTGCCTGGCTTCAAAAGCAACACAAATAGCTTATTATATTTTGGGAGTGTCTTGGAAAACCAGGAGCAAGAATTCAAAAGGGGTCTCTCAGGATAAGTGCTGGGATTTTATTAAATAGTCTAGAACAGAGCTTTGTCAGCGTAGGTTGAGTAAATGTAACTTAAACTCTGTATGTCTGTTCATAGACATATATGTTATTGTAGGTAATTTTCACTAAATATATTTCTCACCAATTTTTCAGACATCCTTACTGTAATTTTTATCTTCTTCTATTTACCACCCTATCAAGCTATTTCATTTTTCAATTTTCTCCCTTTTTCCCTTATTGTTTGTATATTTCCCAAAGCCATCCGGTCCCTGTGCTCATATGGCAGCCTACCTGGTTTTCTGGCAGGAGTGCCTCATGGGTTAGGAGTAATAAAACAACCAAGCAGGAGGAGAGAGATTAAGAGGAGACAGACTGAGAATCAAAGGAATTATGAAAAGTGGGGAAAGAAGGCTGCAGCTGGTGTTCTGTGGCAACATTGTGAATGAGACTTGGGGATTGAATCTGGGGAAACGGGTCCACACCTTCATTACCCACCCATTAAATGTAGGCCTTTTATGTTGTTTGTATTCCCTAGCTCTTGTAAGTAGAGATGCAATGAACAAGGCAGAGGAGTTGTCTTTGGGATAGGATGTTGAATCTACTGGGCATATGCCAAAGATTAATATTACTAGATCATATAATAGATTGACTTTTAGCTTTTTGAGGATTCTAAACACTGATCACCAGAGTAGTTGGACCCGGTGGTACTTATATGAAGAATTAATGAGACTTTTTTTTTAACTTTTTAACAGAGGACTTTCAGTGAACCTAAGACTTGACATTTAGGCTATGAGTGCTGGCCTGTGAAGTCCAGAGATGCACCTGTGTCCATCCTGCAACACTGGGAGGATGACTCGCATTCCTACCATATATGGTTTTATAAGTATGCTGAAGATTTGAACCCAGATTTGCTTTAACCACAGTTGCTATTGCCAATTAAACCATTTCCAATCCCCATCCTCATTTTATGTGTAAATTTCTTCTCCTCTCTCTCTCTGAAGTTTCTCTGATTTAGCCTGAGAGTTTCCTCTCAGAGTTTCTCTGATTTTGCCTCTCTCTCTCTCTCTCTCTCTCTCTCTCTCTCTCTCTCTCTCTCTCTCTCTCTCTCTCCATGTGTGTATGCATGTGTATGTGTGTGTGTATACAATTGAGCAAATGATACTATTCTGTTTATCTATCTTCAGAGGGTGAAGGTATTAGAAAATGTCTTACTAGTATTCATTACACATTATAATTTATAATCAAAATTATTAAATCTCAATTGTATGTATTTGTATACTAAAATCATTTTCAAACTGTATATGAATGTATGGAATATAAATCATATCACAGACAAATTATAAATCCATAATCAAAAACTTTCATGACATTAAGAAAGATCATATCTGAATGTAGGCAGTCTATTTAGCTTTATAGGACAACTTTTTTTTTTTTTTTTGCTTTTAACGCTTTGGGAAATTCATACATTGTATTAAGGCCATATCCAATGCCTTCCATCTCCTACCAGGTTCATTCAAGGACAGCCAGCTGTGTGAACACATTCTAAAAAAATTAAAATATATTAGAAGCCAATAATATTACTATTTTAAACTCATTCACTTAAATTACTTTTGATAGATTGTTTCTAATATATCAATCATCCTATCAAATAATACATAACAGTATGATAAATTAATTTTATTAATCAAATAAACAAAGAAAAAAGACATCCAGTAGTTGATATAGTATTTCTATATTAAGAAATGCTTGTTTCACTGTTGACTTTGTACTTCTGAGCTGTATCATATAGAAACAATTCTTAAGGAGACTGCATTCCCAGAATGTGTGACTATAATAATATGTCCAAACACATGATCAGGGACCACAGATTTTCCCTACAATTTTACTCCATAGTAACAAAATTGTTTGTATAGTCAAAATACAACAGATAGTTTTACTAAGTTTTAGAAGTGGGTAAAAGTCTAAAAGTGGCAAGAGTTGAGAATAGAAAAAGTCTATAAGGATATGATCGTAAACTCATAAGCCTGTGTACCTGTACTTATGTATGTCTAATCAATATGTTTCCTAAACTTCACTAACAGAAGACTAATTTGAAAAATAGTGGATAGCCTTCATGCCTGTTCACCATGGTTTCTAACAGGTTGTGCTATCCTAAGACAGGTTACATATAGCATTAATTACAAACTACAAATTATAAAATAGGATTCTTTTTTTTAATACTTTGTTCTGTTTTTTGTTCTGTTTTGTTTTGATTTTTTATTTTTTTAAATATTTATTTATTTATTATATTTAAGTACACTGTAGCTGTCTTCAGACACACCAGAAGAGAGTGTCAAATATCATTACAGATAGTTGTGAGTTACCATGTGGTTGCTAGGCTCCGAACTCAGGACCTTAGGAAGAGCAGTCAGTGCTCTTGACCACTAAGCCATCTCCCCAGCCCCAAAATAGGATTCTTTCTTCAGCTGAACAGATATGGTGATTATCTAGTATAAAATTATAGTGCTTCGATTTTTACAGGCTCCTCAGATATTCTGACAATCAAAACTTTAAAAACTTATTGAAGTGTTAGAAAAAAATCAGAATATTATGAAGAGTGCTCTGATTATACAAAATCCACTTCCATCTGTGGATGCTGTTTTAAGAGTGTATTTTTCTCGGTTAAGACTCATACCTGCCCTTCAATAGAGAAGAGTCCTCTCCAAACTACCCTAAACTCTATAAAACCTCGACCTGAAAGGTCTAGCTTATGGTCACACCTGTGCTTCTCTTTCCCAAACCTAAGAGAAATCTCCTCACTCTCACCATGAGTGTCAGGAAAAAAAATCAGAGGAAGATGAATAATGACAAACATGAGGCATTTGGAGAGAATAAATTATGCTTTACAAAGTGTCAGCAAACTGTTATTGGAAATGAACATTTTTAAGCCGATTCTGCACTCCCACCTCAGTCATCTACATTCTGGCTGCCTGGCCCACTCTGAGACTGTAAACCTCAGCATGTCACGGTGGTCTCATCTAATGATTACAAAGCAAATACCTCTGGGAGGTAGTAGTTTCACAAACATCTATTTTCTATATCATGTACACTGTTTTCTTCCTTAACAATAGACTGCTTCCTAATAATCTGTTTTGACAGTAGTTACATATAAATACTGTGTTAAATATTTTTAGTCAGGAGAGAGTACGGACACATGGGTACCGTGGTGTGGGTCTTGCCTAATTATATGCATTATACTATTTGCTATTGTTGGAAACCATCTTCTATTCATTTAATAAGGCTTTTGCAAATTGGCAGATAGCATTTGGGCTAAAATACACACAGGATATTTGCAATGAAAAAGGTAAAAAGAAAAAAAAAATCCTCTGCCTTTTCTCTAGTGTAGAGCAATTTGTCAAGTAATTAGCCAACCTAATTAAATTTTTGTAGCACTAATCAAACGAATATGCTAAAATTTTCTTTGCACAGCCAGTTTGCTGTCTGCTTGCATTTAACTTGATGGTTTGAAAGGGGCCCTACTCTGTCTGCCACTCCACTTAATAACCTAATTTGCATTTTATATTGGTAAATCAAATTAAGCACCAGTGGCTTTTAGTATGATTGACTGTGGTCAGGCCTTTTCAGATGGGACTTTTTCACAGAAAATTAGGCACATTTTAATATGACTGGGGCTGGGCTCTCTGTGTTCAGCAAACTGCATTCACTCAGCTAATTAAAAGTGCCTGCCTCCTCCACCCCTCTGTATGATAGATTTATCCAGCTGGTGTGTCCATTTTCTTTTGTATAATTTCTTGATGGAAGTCTTTTTTTTCCTTAAATATAAGATTGTCTAAGCAACACTTTAAACCTATTTGCATGAAACAAATAAGCAATACTTTGTTATAACTGATTACTCTGAGAAGTAGGAGCAACTATGTCTAAATGCAGGTCCACAAAAGAGGTGACAGGTTTTAGCTATTATTGAGCAGCCTCAAACCTGGAAATCCCTGTCTGTTCTTATCCTGTAATGTCTGATTCTGATCAGTGATTCCAAATGCTAGCATAAGGGAAACTTATTACACTATTTATTTAGTTATTTAATTGTAAAAAAAAACAAAACAAAAAACTCACATTGATAATGGTGAAGATTAAAATAAGTACAAAGTCAAGATACACTCTTGGAGCAGTGTCAGACTCATCAGCAATTAGTGGAAAAATAACTCCAAGTTGTTCTCTCCCTTCCAGTTGGGCATTATGACACATAATGCAAAGAAATATACATAAATACACATAAATAAATATGTAAATATCTATATATCTTAAAAATAACACAAATACGCATACTGTTAGCAACAGCATAAAGAAAGCTTTCTTGTAAGCTGAGTCAAGCTTGCCTTGAACAGAATTATTTTCAAGTCTCTGCAAGACAAATGGATTTCTTTTTTTTTAAACAAGAGATTTATTTATTTGTTTATTTATTTTATGTGTATGATGAGTATACTGTAGCTGTACAGATGCCATGAGCCATCATGTGGCTGCTAGGAATTGAACTCAGGATGGCCCCGCTCCGCCCCGCTTGCTCCAGCATAATACACTGTAGCTGTCTTCAGACACACCAGAAGAGGGATAAGATCTCATTATGGGTGGTTGTGAGCCACCATGTGGTTGCTGGGATCCGAACTCAGTACCTTCGGTAGAGCCGTCAGTGCTCTTACCCGCTGAGCCATCTCACCAGCCCGACAAATGGATTTCTAAAGGCCATTAATTTAAACTAAGCTAATTCTTTGACATGTGAGCAACAAAGTCTTCCCACATCTATTAAAAAACTCTGTTCATCTTGGGTTTTTGTTTGTCTGATTGCTTGTTTTTGTTGTTGTTATTGTTTAATAGTCAACCTTAGGGTCGCAGGTACCCACTGGAAAGTACAGGACAGTGTAAGCAGGCAGGGTCTTTGATACAGGAGAAGGTAAAATCATATTGGAAAATCTAAAGGGAAGCACACCGTGTTGATTCACTGCTGTCTTGTGCTCTGAGTTTTCAAGGTAAGTGCACTAAATAGGACCATGCTTCAGCTCTCTTAGAACCGATCATTAAGACAAATAATTAAAAAGAGAATTTAGATTATGAAAGAGATGATGTCAAATAAGACAACTGCTAGAGCAACAGTTGGATTTTCTGTTTTCCTCTAATGAAAGTCATGATACATTTGCTCTGAAACCTCAGTCTAGTCTATTAAATATTTTTTTCATAATTCTGGAAATAAAATAAGAGGCTCTATGATGGCAGTGCTTGGCGTAATTGGGCGGGGGCACATTTCAAAGTCTCGAAATTCCTCTGGAATTTCACCTGAAGACTGTGGCATTTGCCTCACCATTGAAGAAGGCTTTCTTTAAAAACTACTTTTCTTGATGAATGCACTGTAGTATTGGTCTTACAGCCACTTGCATGAGCTGCACAGCTACAATACACCTTATTCTGTTTCTCAGGTGGCATTATATCTGAGTACCCTTGTGTTCATACGAATCTCCACTGAACATCCTGTTTAAAATATCAGATCAGAACAGAGTATTACATCCTCTGTATTATATACTCAGTATTATATACTGAATGTAAAATGATGAATGGCATCATGACATTTGATGTCAGATACATGTCTCAGTATCACATCACTAAATGTGTTAAATAGCAATACAAAGCCATTGTTTCTGTTACAAGAGTGGCAACACAGCCTCACATTCTGTTCCTAACTTTTTCAAGAGTTGACAATAACATTACTCACTTTTATTTTAATATAATTTCAATATTCTTTCAGATTATGAGTACAAAATATATTTAAAAAATTGCTAGTCATTTAAATTTAGTATATTTCCTTCATTTTGTTCATTCTTGTGTTTTATCATTGTTTGCGGTTTAAAAGACATAAGCCAATGCATTGGAAGAAATAATAATATATTGGTCATTTAAGACTGCTAGTATACCAAATGCATGAAATGTTATAAGGGACAGTACATTATGTTATGTGGGTGGTTTTAATTTTATAATTTAAAAACTACAATTCACAGTTAGGTGTATTTATGGTATAATGAATACCACCTGTTCTCCATACAGTTTTCTGATAATTAAGTCTGATAAAATAGTAGTATATGAGGTGTATATGTGTGTAGACATGTAGTAGTGTATGCATACATGTGTACATATGTATGTGAAGACTAGAGGTCTATGTGAAATGTCTTTCTCTATTGATTTCCAATTTATTTTTTGAAGCAGAGTCTCTGAACCTGGAATTCACCAATTAGGCAATTTTATTAAGTTGGAAGTAAACCCCAGGGATTCCCCTGTTTCCTCATCCCTCGGTACTTGGGTGACAGGACCATAACATTTTTCCAGGCTTTCTACTTGGGTGCTGGGGGTCCAAACTCAGTTCCTCGAATGACAAATACATGGCAAGCACTATAGTAACTGAGCCATCTTTTCAAATTAGCGGATTTTTTTGAACAGCAAATGGTTAATCCTTATGTATAACATGAAAACCAAGAAATTCACATTAGGAAAATGTGTATTGAGCTTATGACATTTTATCACATACTTAGATTCCTATAAACATATAGTCATGTTATAGGGAAAAGCTGGACCATGAAGATCAGAGTTTGGGTTCACGCTTAGCATGTTTGAGGCCCTGGGCTCAATACTCAGAACTAATTATAAAAATAGCCAAAATAACAGTTACAATAGTAAAATTACTAACAATATTATCTCCATGAAATACCCCCCATTTACAGTGACAGACATGTCTAGCCTTTATTTTCTGTTAGCTCTTAACTGTTATGACCACTAATCTTCTATGTCTTCATCATTTCAAGGATATTATGCAAATGGCATCATTTAGTCTGATTTTTTGAGATTCATCTTGTTTTAAGTTGAGAAATAAGTTGTTGCATATTGTAACAGCCAATCATTGAAGAACATGTACATGAAGGAATGTTGCTTTTTCTAGACAATTCTTACATGAGAACTTATATATGCAGTGTTTTTATAGTCATGTTTTACTCTTGGGAGTAAATGTCCCAGAATTTAATTAAAGTGGATTGTTAAAGTGTTCAGAGAATGTTGAACTGCTTTCCAGGATTTAAGTACCATGTTTCAATCCCTCAGAAATTTCATACTGGAGAGATTCAGCTTCTCTATATACTCATCAGCATTTGATGGTTCTATTTTATAAAACTGTTGGTTAATAGATTCAATAGTATGTTATAATTATCATGCTGTTACTGTGCTTTTCTTGAAAGACACTACTTTAAGATATCTTATGTGGGAGCAGCCTTCTCTCCCAGGGGGACCTCCATTCTCCTGCTGCCTCTCCTCCACTTCCATCAGACTCTTACACCATACAACAAAGCTCTCCTCCTTCCCATCTTTCCTGATGGATGACCCCTCTGAGCAAAGCCAAGCTTTCCTGAACAGCCTGCTATCTCAAAGGGAAGTTCATTCTCTTGCCAACTCTTCTCAACCTCCATAAGATTCCTGAAACAAACAGGTAAGTTTCCCTTTGCCCACACATCTTCTCTGGTCTTTGAGCCCTCTGAGTCAAGCCATGCTGTGATGAGCAGTCTGCCATCCTGAGCGGGTGGGCCATCCATTCTCCTGCCAACTCTCTGCCCACCTTCATCAGACCTGAGTCTTCTGAACCATACTGAACTACAGGTCCAGAAGCATGCCGCCTAAGGATATACAAAAGAGACCTGCCACCACAAACCAACGAGGTTTATGCCATCCTGATCCTTACTACAACAAGAACATCCAGGGACCAAAGCCATCCAGATGGTTAAAGGGTCTCCAAAGAACACAATCAACAAGAGCTAGGGCAATATGACACTTCCGAAGCACAGCTACCCAACTGCAGGAAGCCCTGAATATCCTAATGCAACTGAAACACAAGAAAATGACCTTAAATACACTCTTATAAAGATGATAGAAGCCTTTAAAGATGAAATGAATAAATCGCTTAAAGAAATACAGGAAAATGCAATCAAATAGATATAGGCCTTTAAAGAGGAAACACCTGTCGAGGCTTGAAACCTCACATAGGGAATGCTGGGGTGATGAGGCAGGAGTGGGTGGGTGAGTGAGGTAGCACCCTCATAGAAGCTGTGGCATTGCAATGGGATAGGGGGTCTGCCGAGTGGAAACCAGTAAGTGAGATAACATTTGAAATGTAAATAAATAAAACAACTAATAAAAAAATGAAGGAAACAAATAAATTCCTAATAGACATACAGGAAAACATAATTAAACAGGTGAAGGAAATAAATAAAACTGCGGAAGACCTGAAAGTGAAAATAGAAGCAATAAAGAAAACACAAACGGAGGGAATCCTGGAGATGGGAAACCTAGGGAAGAGAAGAGGATTGGTAGATGCAAGCATCATCAACAGAATACAGGAGATGGAAGAGAGAATCTCAGGCATAGAAGATACAATAGAATAAATTGATACATCAGTCAAAGAAAATATTAGACCTAAAAAATTCCTGACACAAAACATTGAGGAAATCTCAGATACCAGTGAGCAGACTTAACCTAAGAATACTAGGAATAGAAGAAGGTAAAGAATCCCAGCTCTACAGCCCCCACAAATTTCTCAAGATAACCATATAAGAAGCCCTTTTCAACCTTCAGAAAGAGATGCCTATAAACATACAAGAAACTTATAGAACATCTGTTAGACTAAGGTTTTCCCAACCTACAGAAAGAGATGTCTGTAAACATACAAGAAGCCTATAGAACACCCATTAGACTAAGGCTTCTCCAAGTTATCCTAAAGATTTTTTCTCCTCTTAGTTCTTTGTTTTTAACACTTGAAATCTACCATACTATTTCCTTAGACAAATGGATGGTTTCTGATGAGAAAGATACTTTCTGTCACCCCTACTGTTGCATAATCTGGGAAGACTCCTTTTTATCTTACTACTTTTAAGGTAAAATCTGTTTATTATTTTGCAGGTGTTTAGTCAAGATGTATTTATTTTGTATATGTGCCCTTTTATTTTGTTTGGTCTGTGCTCAGTTTACCATACCTTTAGAATTTTGTCTAATGGTAAATTTGGAAATCTTTATCTACAGCTCATTTGTATTCCTTTTGATCTCTGTTTCCACATCTCTCAGGACGCCAATGACAAGAATATTACCTCTTGTCCAGCAGTCAGACAGATTCTGGAAGACTTATGGTTTTTTTTCTTTATTTCAGCATATTGTCCTCAATATTTAAATGAGTAATCTATTCTGTCTTCAAGAGCCTCATTGTTCTATTCTAGGTCCTTTCCATTGTGTTATCGAGCTCATGTGTGGAATTTTTCATTTGAGTGTATTTTTTTCACTTACATCATTTCCATTCAGTTCATCAGATTTTCTTTTTATTTCTTAAAAATGTTTGTTTATTATACAAGCAATTTGTTAAATTATTTTCAAGAGTATGCACTTCAGATAATTCCAACATTTGTTTTGTCTCAGTACTGACATTTAGTGATTTTTTTATTTAGATTTTTCTTACTTATGATATGATAGATGATTTGCAATTAAAATCTGGAAGTTTGGGGCTCATTATAAATCTCTGGATCATATTTACATATTTACTTTAGATCTCACTTGACAGATCTCTGGAATGAAAAATTAGGAGGATCCGGGCACACCTTTAATCCCAGCACTTGGGAGGCAGAGGCAGGCAGATTTCTGAGTTCGAGGCCAGCGTGTTCTACAGAGTGAGTCCCAGGACACCCAGAGCTATGCAGAGAAACCCTGTCTCAAGAAACAAACAGACAAACAAACAAACAAATAAACAAATTAGGAAGAGAGTTTTTGACCTGTGGCATAGGAGTTCAAGACGTCCTTTCAGACACTGTTGTTATCCATAAAAGCAGTGGGAGCCCCTGGCTTCTAATTGTGTCTTAACTTAAGCTCCCCTATCTAGCAAAAGAGAGAGGATCCCATGAGTTCTCAGGCAGTCCCACTGACACCACAGGAAACACTAACATTCTGGCTGAGTAGTACTGATACTCCTGAACATCCATCAGGGGAAACTACAGCAGTGAAGGAGCATGATGGCTTCTTACATCCCACTCACAGCAGAGGCAAAAGATTAGTATGTGTTCTCCCCTGCAATGTTCTCACCCAGCACATTTGGGATTACAGGTACATGTCTAGAGCTGACCTACAGAAGTATTCATATGCTTACATGATATTAACCAATGCCAAAGAAAACACAGATGAAATTCTCCCCATTTGCAGTGCTTTATTCTATAACTATAACTCTCTCACTTGATCTCTTAGGTTCAGTGCCCAACAGAGGAATTCAGAAGTCAGGGATCTGCTTCTCCTAATCTTTTCATGTATTAGTGATCTATTTTAATTTTTCTTCTGACAGTTTTCTACTCTTCTTGTTTTTCTTATTAATGTAAGTGAGTCATATTTGGTACAAACTAATTTAAATTATAGACAAATGTAAATGCTTTGTTATTGTTAGTCATGCACTCGGTGCTGCATATTCTATATAGAAAAGTACCCTTGATAAGTACAAGTATACTCTAATGACAAACAGTAAATCCACAAGCCTAATCATTTTCTATTTTAAATGTGTGTGCACGTGTGTGTGCGTGTACGTGTGCATGTGTGTGTACCCACACCTGCACAATACAGAAAAGAATGTGGTATACCCTGTAAGAGTTACAGGTAGTTGTGACGTAACTGACATGGGTACTGGGAACCAAAGGAAGATTTTCAATAAGAGCAGTGTGCTCTCTAGTGCTTGGTTTAATAGGTTGTGCCTTTGATTCCTCATGTAAAGAAGTAAACTCCTCCACACAAGGTTCTAATCACTCATAGTATTTTTTTTTAATTCATTCTTTGTGATTTTTTTCATCATGCCAATCACCCTATGCTTTCATATCTGTCCTTCCTGTACTTGCAACTTCCCTGACAAAAGAAATTTAAAGAAAAAAAAAAACAATTCATCTTGTTGTTGAAGCTGTAATGTGTTAAAGTATGTCCTACTTCTTTACTTGCAAATGTTTATTGCAATGAGTCCCACCCTTGTGCCCTCAGGACGGGCTCACCCCACAGAACCCCATTCCAGCAGGGCCATCTCTATTGAGCCCAGACTAGATGCAGAGCTCACTCTGCTGAGTGCTGCAGATGGCAAGAGTCGAGAACAACTCTCCAGTTCTCATGACCTCAAGGCCAGCTCGTTCACCTGCCATAAATGGAAAGGAGCATTGGGGTGGGGAGACACATCCCTCTCTTGCCCACATCAGCACATGGCAGAGAAGCTGCATGGCCAACAGGGCCAGCTCTCTTGTGCTTCTCAGGAAAGACGCAGGGTCCACTCTCCTAAGTGCTGCATGGTTCATAGTTTCCACTCACCTAAAATATACCTCCTTCTATGTTTAGGAAATTACTTTTTTCTGCATAATGAATTAGCTCTCCACAAATTGCCATATATATTTTAAATACACAGGAAGAGAGAGAAACAAGAAGTTAAGAAATTTTGTAGAAGCAAAACTGAAACTAATATATCAGAGTAGCTATATTAATAAAGGGAAAATACAGTTTATACTTTTTAGAATAGCTAGCAGATAAATTTGTGTTGTAAGAAGCAAACACCAGCTTGCAATCCCACCAACAATGAAGGAGTGTTCCTCTTTCTCCACAACCTTTCCAGCATCTGCAGTCACCTGAGTTTTTTATCCTAGCCAATCTGACTGGTGTGAGGTGAAATCTCAGAGTTGTTTTGATTTGCATTTCCCTGATGACTAAGAATGTTGAACATTTCTTTAGGTGTTTCTCAGCCATTCGGTATTCATCAGTTGAGAATTCTTTGGCTCTGTACCCCATTTTTTAATAGGGTTATTTCGTTCTCTAGAGTCTAACTTCTTGAGTTCTTTGTATACATTGGGTACTAGTCCTCTATCAGATATAGGATTGGTAAAGATCTTTTCCCTATTTGTTGGTTGCTATTTTGTCCTATTGACAATCCACAAACCACAAGAAACTCAAGAAGAAGGAAGACCAAAATGTGGACATTTAATTCCTTCTTTAAAGGGGGAACAAAATACCCACCCAAGGAGTTGCAGAGACTAACTATGGAGCAGAGACTGAAGGAAGGGCACTCCAGCCTGATAGAGCTGTCTCCTGAGAGGCTCTGACAATACCTGACTAATACAGAGGTAGAGGTTCACAGCCATCCATTGAACTGAGTACAGGATTCCCAATGAAGGAGTTAGAGAAAGAACCAATGGAGTTAAAGGGTTTGCAGCCTCTTGGGACGAACATCAATATGGACTGACCAATGCCCTCAGAGCTCCCAGGAACTCAACCACCAACCAAGGACTATACATGGTGGGACTGATTGTTCTGGCAGCATGTGTATAGTAGAGGATTGCAAAGTCGGTCATCAATGCGAGGAGAGGCCCTTGGCACTGTGAAGGTTCTGTGCCCCAGTGTAGGGGAATGACAGGGCCAATAAGTGGAAGAAGGTGGGGTGGCAGGCATGGGGAGGGGGAGTTAACAGGGGTTTGTTCTTGTTGTTTTTGTTTGTTCATTTGTTTGGTTTTTGGAGGTGAAACTGGGAAAGGAGAAATCATATGACATGTAAATAAAGAAAATATCAAAAAAAAAAAAAAGAAGCAAACGCGTGTCCTCTTCTTTGTGCCATTCCAGAAAGTAGTTTCATTGTGTTTTTTATATTTTAAGTACAAAAATGTGTTCTGTCTGAGCACAGGGTCCCCAATGAAGGAGCTAGAGAAAGGATCCAAGGAGCTGAAGGGTTTGCAGGCCCTTAAAGCGAACAAAATATAAACTAACTAGTACCCTCAGAGCTCCCAGGGACTAAACCACCAACCAAAAAGTACACATGGTGGGACTCATGGCTTCAGCTGCATATGTAGCAGAAGATGGCCTAGTCGGTTATTAATGGGAAGAGAGGCCCTTGGTCTTGTGAAGGTTCTATGCCCCAGTGTAGGGGAATGCCAGGGCCAGGAAGCTGGATAGAGTGGGTTGGTGAGCAGGGGAAGGGTAGAGGGAACAGAGAATATTTCAGAGGGGAAGCTAGGAAAGGGGAGAACATTTGAAATGTAAATAAAGAAAATATCTAATAAAAAATACAAAAAAGAAAAATGTGTTCCATAAGAGTGGACAATTGGAATTAATATTAACATGAAAAATAATATTTTAAAAAATTCTATTATGCATGATCTGTAAATAACTTAGTTCTGATGTTACTTATGTAAACCCAGAATCTAAGAAAGAAACTTTTGTTTTTATGCTTGAACAAAACTGTAATGCCTTAGATATGCTAAATAAAGGTTAACATCTTACTTTTGAGTCAGTTCTCTGGGTACATGTTAACACGATTGATTAATGACAAGCAGGAAGAGACTTTCACAGACCAAGTATCAAAATCAGAAAGAGCGTGAAGAACAGAAGATAAATAATAGGATATAACTGCATTCACTGTTAGAGAAGGAACTAAGGTAATTCTCCAGGTACTCAGCTCTAAAAACGATTTTGTCTAAAGCCCATAGCAAAGAGGGGGAAAAAGTATCATAGTACAATTATCTGAGTAGCTGGTTCCATTTTCCACTCTACTTTGTAAGTTTAGAATTGTCCTAATACAAAAGAATACATTTATGATAATGGAATTTTGAGCAAAGACTTAGGATTTAAGAGATGTGAGAGAGTAACAATAATTGAGATATTTCAGTCCCAAAGAGCTATTTTTTTCAGAATCTATGTCTTGTTTCTTCTATAAAGTATAAAGTATAAAAAAAGAACCCTTTATTTTACTAGTTTTAAGAAAATAAAACTATTCTTAAATTTTAACATAAACTTAACTCAGTAATCCATAAACTCAAGAGAAAATTTACCCTGAATAGAGTATTCCCTTTAAATTTCATTCTCAGTACAAAAAAAATTCATTCTCTTAATATAGTTTACTGGATGGTTCATTAATGACAATTATCCAAGCATAAAAACTTAGTGGGTGAGGTTAGGGAGCTTCCTTGACTATTTTCTACCTTACTTTATTGAGAATGAGTTTCTCAGTGAACATCAAGCACATCAATTCAGTTAGACATGCTGGGAAATGAAGGTGAGCTCCAGAGAATTCTCCTGAGTTAGCCCCAACAGTCCTGATGTTGTCAATGTGTATAGCTATATCCAGGTAGTTGTTGTGTTTTGTTTTGTAGTTTGCTGTTTTGTTTTGTTTTGGTTTGGTTTGGTTTGGTTAGATTTGGTTTGGTTTGGTTTTTAATGTGCCAGCTGGGCCCTCATGCCTGTGAGATAAGCACTTTACTCACAGAGCAGACTTCCTAGAGACTGAAAAGGTTATTTTTGAGCCAGGAAAAACATCTGCTGCATTCTCAGTTCGGAAGTTGTCCATTCAAATGAATTTTATTTTCTCTTCATTAGAACAAGTTTATTGTTAGCATAATAGATAGTTGGAGGAAGTGAGCCTGCTAAGTGGGAAAAGATGCTTGAGCAAGTCTGAGTTTCATCCCTGGAACCTCCATAAGGGGGTAAGAACGGAACCAATTTCCCGGACTTACTCATGGAAGCCATAGCAGGTGCATACACATGTGCACAAGCACGCACGTGCACACACACACACACACACACACACACACACACACACACACACACACTCACACACTAACACCATCATTATCATCATCACCATGCACACACATACCTGTATAGTTATATAAAAATCTAAAAACAGACAATGTTGCTCATATAGAAGATACAGTCACATGTATACAAATATTGGCTAACACAGACATCTCTTGGATTAATCATTTGAGAAGTCTTAAAGCAACAACACTCTAGTGGCGCTGAGCCCATCAAGCAGTCAGATCTTTTTTTAAGTTATATGTGTGTGTGTGTACATATTATGTTATCTATGTTTTTATTAGATATTTTCTTTATTTATATTTCAAATGTTATCCCCTTTCCTGGTTTCCTCTCTGAAAACTCCCTATCCCCTTCCCCCTCCCCTTGCTCACCAATCCACCCACTCCTGATTACTGGCCCTGGCATTCCCCTACTCTGGGGCATAGAACCTTCACAGGACCAACGGCCTCTCCTCCCATTGATGACCAACAAGGTCATCCTCTACTACATATGCAGCTGGAGCCATGTGTACTCTTAGGTTGGTGGTTTAGTCCCTGGGAGCACTGGGGATACTGGCCAGTTCATATTGTGGTTCCTCCTATGGGGCTGCAAACCGCTTCAGCTCTTTGGGTCTTTCTCTAGTTCCTCCATTGGGGACCCTGTGCTAGGTCCAATGGATGGCTGTGAGCATCTACTTCTGTATTTGTCAGACACTGTTAGAGCCCCTCAGCAGACAGCTATATCAGGCTCCTGGCAATAAGCACTTGCTGGCATCTACAATAGTGTCTCAGTTTGGTGACTGTATATGGGATGGATTCCCAGGTGGGGCAGTCTCTGGATTGACTTTCCTTCAGTCTCTGCTCCATACTTTCTCTCTGTAACTCCTTCCACGGGTATTTTCTTCCCACTTCTAAGAAGGACCTAAATATCCACACTTTGGTCTTCCTTATTCTTGAGTTTCATGTGATCTGTGAATTGTACCTTGGATACTCCGTGCTTCTGGTCTAATATTCATTTATCAGTAACTGCATACCATGTGTGTTCTTTCAACAATAAAATGAATTTTAATTGAAATATGTTGGAGCCTTCAGTGAGCAGTATCACATTTATAAGCTTTTCTATTATCTCTTTTTTTTAATTTTAATTTTTTTATTTTCTAAATAATATTTAATGAACAATCAAAAACGACAAGAACAAACCCCTGTTGCCTCCCCCC
>JADRCC010159900.1:0-19012 GCA_019843855.1 Hylomyscus alleni | reverse complement strand
CACACACACACACACACACACACACACACACACACACAATCTAAGCTGGTTTTCTGACTCCTCCCAGTAACCAACCAAGAATCTTAGATGCTCCAATGATCTGTGTAGTCTCCCTAGCTCATCTCTTCAGTTTCCATACTCAGTATAGTAGGGGGTCCATCAGCTTAGACTTAAAGGGCTGCTGGGATCCCAGCTTGAGCCTGCAGCTACAGGCCACCTACTTCCCCCTACATGAAACCTTGCACAGAGGAAAAGCAGGAGGCCATACTGTCACCACTGCGAAGGAAGCAGAGCTGCTCCTGTGTGCCCTGGACTGATGCAGGCAGGATAGGAGGGGACATACACTGCACAGAGATTAGACAGCCTCGTCTCAGCTGAACAACTTCTGGTGGGAGAGCTCCTGCACTTCAGTTTGCAGGGACAGTGGGCAGATGAGTACCTGACTCCAGGCCTCTGGTTGAGCTGGACACCAAATAGCAGTGCTGATTGGCCCTGTGAAGACCTGGACATGGGGCCACCAGTCCCATGCCCATCTATGATGGCAGTGGGGAGATGTGATGGGAGGAGAGAGGGATCTCAGAAACACAGGTTAGAAACCTTCTGGAAGCACTGAGCACCCACCACTGTCTGTAGTCGAACAGACCTTCCCTCTGACAGCCATCAATCCTTAGGGGAAGGTGCTGTGGCCTATCTTACCTATGGGGAAATTGACGCCCTAGGTCTTAGCTGAGATGTGGGCAGAAGTGGCCTCAGATAGCTGAAGGAGGGTGTGCCAGGGTCTGGGAGGAAAGGGAATCGGCCCCTCCAGCACTTGGCAGAGGACCTGCTAGCACCGTAGACCCACTCAGTCAGCCACTCTGGATTCAGGCTAGCCATGCAGAAGCCCATCTGACCCTGCCCTATCTCACCTACAGTTGGGTGCTGTGTACACAGAAGGTGGTTTTGTGGAGGGCATCAACAAGAAGCTCAGTCTCTTGGGTGGTGACTCTGTTGACATCTTCAAGGGCATCCCCTTTGCCACTGCCAAGACCCTGGAGAATCCTCAGCGTCACCCTGGCTGGCAAGGTGGGTGCTGGGCGCTGGGTGCTGGGCTGACCCTGGCTGGCTCCTTTTACACCTTGCCCTTCTCTCACTGTAGGGACGCTGAAGGCTACAGACTTCAAGAAACGATGCCTACAGGCCACCATCACCCAGGACAACACCTATGGGCAAGAAGACTGCCTCTACCTCAATATCTGGGTCCCCCAGGGCAGGAAGCAAGGTCTGGATCCCAGTTTCCCAGAAGATTCCACCCCACTCCTACCCCAGAGCTCCAAGCCCTGGTCTGGGTTCTATTTGGTGCTGCTAAGCTCAACAGCCCTGAGATTAGCGTTGAGGCGAGAAGGGGGTGCCCACTGCTGATCCTCACAGCCCTGGCTGAGCACTTGCTCCAACAGGGTTCCTGAGCTGGTTGGGGAGAGGACCTGTTGGTGTCTGAAGTTCCCATCTGCCCTTTACAGTGTCCCACAACCTGCCTGTGATGGTCTGGATCTATGGAGGTGCCTTCCTCATGGGGTCTGGTCAGGGGGCCAATGTTCTGAAAAACTACCTGTATGACGGGGAGGAGATCGCCACTCGGGGCAACGTCATTGTGGTCACCTTCAACTACCGTGTTGGACCCTTGGGTTTCCTTAGCACCGGGGATGCTAACCTTCCAGGTATATTGGAGCCTCTGACTGTAAGAGCGGGGAACAGTGAATGTGCAGGACCCTGTGGACTCTGAGCTCAGCAGATAGATGCACTTCAGAAACGTCTAGCCTGACAGCTGAGGGAAGGCCCAGAACCTTCTTCACAGAGTTGGGGTACTGAAGCTAAACTGTGGGACGTGGGAGCCTGAGGTAGCCACCGGGAAATGAGAGAGGCCAAGAGACAGACAGAATGGCAGAGACTCAAGTTGAGTCCTGGAGTCCAACAGGAAAGCCGAGATAGAGTGAGATAGACTTAGATGCCAAAGGAAAGACAGACAGTTGGAGGAAACATGTGCAAGATGGAGTCAGGCAGAGCCACTGGTGGCTGTACTTCCCACCCCTCCCACCCCTCCCACCTTTCTGCCCCCTCCCCCTCCCCCTCCCGCTACTCCCCTTTAAGCTCAGCCTCCTGGAGATGCACCACTTGCCCTCCTGGGGACTGGTTGCTTCCTGTTCACCCTGACTCTGTGTCACTAATCCCTAGCTCACTAATCTCTAACCTCCTCCGGCTCTAGTTGAGGGCCCTCCTGATGAAGTCTCTCCCCTTACCTTCAGGTAACTTTGGTCTTCGAGATCAGCACATGGCTATCGCCTGGGTGAAGAGGAACATTGCAGCCTTTGGGGGGGACCCCGATAACATCACCATCTTTGGGGAATCTGCTGGAGGCGCCAGTGTCTCTCTACAGGTCTGGGGCCCTCTGGTGTGGAGGGTCTGACCCCAAGATTAAGGGAGAGAGCCAATAGAGCCTAGGATAATGCTCAGAGCAGGGTGTGACTGGGAGCCCTGGGCCCAGGTACAGCCTGTTGACAGAACTTCTGGGTGTTGCAGACCCTCTCCCCATACAACAAGGGCCTCATCCGGCGAGCCATCAGTCAGAGCGGCGTGGCACTGAGCCCCTGGGCTATCCAAAAGAACCCACTTTTCTGGGCCAAAACGGTGAGCAGGGTGGGGACCTTTCCCACATTCCCGTGCTGTCCTGGTCCTCCATGCTGCTTAAGACCTTTTGTTTGCCCTTAGTCATTCCAAACCTCACTGCTGGCCTTCTCTAACCTCCTGCCTCTGCTTTTCCCTAGATTGCTAAGAAGGTGGGATGCCCCACAGAGGATACTGGGAAGATGGCTGGGTGTCTGAAGATCACAGATCCCCGGGCCTTGACACTGGCCTACAAGTTGCCCTTGATAAAGCAGGAGTGTGAGTAGTGCTCCTGGGTGGGAGGCATGTAGGGTGGAAGAGGAGGGCCCTTGGAGGGCAAGGCTGAGCTCCTGGAGAAGACAGAAAGGTGCCGCACTGGGCCTGTCTCTACCACTAGCAGGCCCCAGTAGTAAAGCGATGTCTTCCAGTACTCCAGCCAAACATGGCCAGGTGCACACCTTTAATCCCAGCACTCAGGAAGTAGAAGCAGGCAGATCTCTGTGGGTTCAAAGAGCTACAAAGTGAAACTGTCTTTAAAAAATAAAAGACAGATAGATAGAAATGAAGGAAGGAGGGAAGGAAAAAAGGAAGAGGAAGGAAGGAGGGAAGCCAAACATGAGTCCCAGATAGCACACAGTTTCAGGGAGATGAATAGACCCAGACACAGGGCCACTATGTTGGATGGTAACTTTTTTTTTTTTTGGTTTTTCAAGACAGGGTTTCTCTGTATAGCCCTGGCTGTCCTGGAACTCACTCTGTAGACCAGGCTGGCCTCAAACTCAGAAATCCACCTGCCTCTGCCTCCCAAGCGCTGGGATTAAAGGTGTGCGCTACCACTGCCCGGCTGGATGGCGATCTTAAGCTTTCTTGTAAATGTGGCAATCATTTGTAAATTTCCAAATACCTCCTATGGCATTTGGTCCTTCCAGCTGGAGCTGCCACCAGGAACCATGAAGAACCGGCCTGCTAGCCTAGGACATTGGACTTTTTCTTTGCTTCCCCTTCCAAAGCAAATCTAGCAGTCTGCACATTTGCACCTTCTCTTTCTTCTTTCTTTCCATGCCACAGATCAAACCCACAGCCTGTGCATGAGAGGCAGGCGCTCTACCTCTGAGCACCTTTGCCACTCAAACAGACTATTTTATTTGGAGAGCCACTGGACAAAGTCTGGCTGTGCTGGGCCCAGGAAAGCCTGCTGAAGTAGAGTACAGACTGGTTGGCAAGCCCGGAGGGCAGGCAGGCCTCACCCATGGCCGCTAGCAGGCCACCTTATCCTTGGTGTAGGTGTAACAAGGAAAGAGGGAGCGCACAGGGTGCCCAAGCAAAACAGACAGCAGTAGACTCTCTACACGGTCATGAGACAAAGTCTGGGAATGCTTTTGCCTGGTATACCCAGAAGGGTGCCAGCAACATCCGGCAGGCTATGCTAGGGACACTGCTCAGCATCCCACATAACAGGACAGTTACCCCTATCACTAGCTGATTTTGGCCAAAGGTCCCTGGGGCTGGGGTTGAGGAGCCTGGGTCTGGTCTGAAAAGGAAAGAGATCAAGTCTAGTACAAAAGGCCAAGAGGAGGAAGAGGCAGGCGCTTGAAGGTGTAAGAAGCTGTCGCCTCTTCCACCCAGACCCTGTTATGCACTACCTGGGCTTCATCCCTGTCGTCGATGGTGACTTCATTCCGGATGATCCCATCAACCTGTACAACAACACCGCTGACATTGACTACTTAGCGGGTATTAACAACATGGATGGCCACATATTTGCTACCATCGATGTGCCCGCTATTGACAAGACCAAACAGAATGTCACAGAGTGAGTGTGGGGGGGGTGGTGGTAGGGAGTAGGAGGGCACAGGCTGAGAGGGAGGGAGGTGAGTGCTGTGTTGGGGAGAGCGCAGGCAGACATGCTCCTGTGGGTACCAGGGCAGTCCAGCATGTTTCATCATCTCCATGCAGGGAGGACCTCTACAGGCTAGTCAGTGGTCACACTGTCGACAAGGGCCTGAAGGGAGCCCAAGCCACCTTTGACATGTACACTGAGTCCTGGGCCCAGGACCCGACCCAGGAGAACATGAAGAAGACAGTGGTGGCCTTTGAGACTGACATACTCTTCCTGATCCCCACGGAGATGGCGCTGGCTCAGCACAGAACCCATGCCAAGTGAGGTTCTGGGAAGTGATCGGCTGGGGAGGCTTGTGAGAGGGCTGCCTAGTTCTCTTGGCTCACTAAACAATGAACATAGCTCTGGGTTTCCCATCAGCCAAGGTTAAAAGTGTAATGGAAGCATAGGCCTTGTCTTATCATGTAAGAAATATGAGTATAGGTGGAAAACAAATGACCTTTGACCCTGGAGTATGGGAAGGAGGTTTCTGAATATTGTAGGGTGGAGACACGAACATTGAGTGTGGGCTACAGCGCTTCTTTCCTTTATTATCAAGAACTCCAGTTCAGAGCTGGGCGTGGTGGCACATACTTTTTTTTTCTTCAAAGATTTATTTATTTTATTTATATGAGTATGCTGTAGCTGTCAGACACACCAGAAGAGGACGTCAGATCCCATTACAAATGGTTGTGAGCCACCATGTGGTTGCTGGGAATTGAACTCAGGACCTCTGAGCCATCTCTCCAGCCCAAGTGGCACACACTTTTAATCCTAGCACTCAGCAGATTTCTGTGAGTTCAAGGCCAGCCAAGGCTACATAAAGAGACCTTGTCTTATACAAACAAACAAACCCTAGTTTTTTGATGAGTCTTGAGGTCCTCCCCCGCCCCAGGCCCTGATCCCCACAGAGATCCTGTTCCTCCTGGCCTCTCTCTAGAGCCTACCTCCCAAGGGAGCTCCCTACCCACCCAGTTGCCTCTGCTTCCCTCAGGAGCGCCAAGACCTATTCTTACCTGTTTTCCCACCCTTCTCGGATGCCTATCTACCCAAAATGGATGGGGGCAGACCATGCTGATGATCTCCAATACGTTTTTGGAAAGCCTTTCGCCACCCCACTGGGCTACCGGGCCCAAGACAGGACTGTCTCCAAGGCCATGATCGCCTACTGGACCAACTTTGCCAGGAGTGGGTAAGATGTGTGTATGGTGGAGCCCAGGACTAAGGACAGCAGACTTGAGGGCTCCTCTGTCACTGTGGCCCTGTAGGTCTGTTCTCTCATGTTGGCAAACTTCTTATCCTCAAGCCTTGGTAGCTAGTTTGCACACAAGCAGAAGAGCTGCTGACCCAGCCCCAGGGCCAAGCACGTGCTCGCCATGACTGAGCCTCGAAAGGTTGGCTCAGATGTCCAAGTTGTCTGCGCAGAGCTGTCTGGGAGCCTGTAGTCTCTTTGCAGGCCCCTGCTCAGTCTCTTCTTACTCTGCAGGGACCCCAACATGGGTAATTCACCTGTGCCCACACACTGGTACCCCTATACCTTGGAGAATGGTAACTACCTGGACATCACTAAGAAGATAACCAGCACTTCCATGAAGGAACACCTGAGGGAACAGTTCCTAAAGTTCTGGGCTGTGACATTCGAGGTGCTGCCCACAGTGGCTGGTGACCAGGACACCCTCACTCCCCCTGAGGATGACTCAGAGGCTGCCCCTGTCCCACCTACAGATGACTCTCAGACAGCACCGGTGCCCCCAGCAGACGACTCTCAGGCTGCCCCTGTCCCCTCAGTGGGTGACTCTGTGGAGGCTCAGATGCCTGCCGCCATTGGCTTCTAAAGTCTCATAAGCCAGGGCTGGAGAGATGGGTCAGGAATTAAGAGCACTCACTGTTCTTCTGAAGGTCCTGTGTTCAATTCCCAGCACCTACATGGCTGCTCACAACTGTCTGATTCCGTCTACTGGTATGCAGATGTACATGCCGACAAAGTACCCATAAACATAAAATACATACATAAATAAAGTCTTATAAGCCTTGGTCCCAGGGTCTCCTCTTATTAGCTCTCCTTTAATAAAGCCTCAGTTCTCACTATCTGGTATTTGGTCTTTGCTCCTCAAACAGTCTGGAGGAAGGAGGGACTCCCCATCAATGGTGTCAGGCACTTGGACCATCTCCTCCAATCCCCAGGCTGCAGAAATCAAAGGAGTAACTTAGGGAGTAGGCAGTAGTAGTGTAGTGGGGACGGAGGGGGAAAGCTCTTTCAGGCAAGAAGCAGCACCCTGAGATCTTGGAAGCTCCCATCCATCAGGTGCATCCTCCAGCCCTGGTCAACCATGTGTGGCAGAGAGGCAGGGCCATCTGAGGCACAGGCAGCTATAGGAAACTGGAACCTGCTTCCCAGGCCACAAGGATGCTAATGGGAAGAGGCACCCTACAGCTTTAAGTACTGCAAGACGCCTTTCCCGGGCATGGTGCAGCAGGAGATGGAACCCTGATGTCTTAGTCAGGGTTTCTATTCCTGCACAAACATCATCACCAAGAAGCAAGTTGGGGAGGAAAGGGTTTATTCAGCTTACACTTCCACATGGCTTTTGATCACCAGAGGAAGTCAGGACTGGAACTCAAGCAGGTCAGGAAGCAGGAGCTGACGCAGAGGCCATGGAGGGATGTTCCTTACTGGCTTGCTTCCCCTGGCTTGCTCAGCCTGCTCTCTTATAGAACCCAAGACTTCCAGCCCAGGGATGGCACCACCCACAAGGGGCCCTACCCCCTTGATCACTAATTGAGAAAATGCCCCACAGCTGGATCTCATGGAGGCACTTCCCCAAGTGAAGCTCCCTTCTCTGTGATAACTCCAGCCTGTGTCAAGTTGACACACAAAACCAGCCAGTATACCTGACAAGGTTTTCTGGAGTGTCATGGCCTTAGGAAAGGGCTTGGCCAGTGTCCCACATGTGTGCAGGTAATCTTCCTCCTTACAAAGGACTCTGACGTCTACTTGTCTCTAAACTGACAAAATTTGCCACAGATGTGGGACGACTTTCTCTTGGTCAGGAAACCATCCTTGCGAGAGGCTTTTGTTCGGAACCTAGGTCTTGCAGTATTGTCCACACTGGTCTCAAATGCTGGGCTCAAGGGCTCCTCTGCCACCAGCTTTCTGAGAAGCTGGGCCTAGGAACTACAGCTTAGAATAATTACTTACGTTAATCAAGATAATTTTAAGCCAGAGTTTTGCTATCTAACTCGGGCTAGCCTCCAACTCATCATCGCTGCTACCTCGGAGATGCAATGTTTTATTCAGCCTGCAAGTATCAGATTCTTAGAACTGTGCTAAACAGGTCAGCATGGTGGCTGAGCAGGTAAGACAGAAGCTGGACCCTCTGAACACTAACCCCCCACCTCCCTTCCCCAGCCCCTTATGACCTGCTGTTTCAGCACCTGACTGTCCCAGATGCTTTTTTTAAAAGATTTATTATTTATTTTATGTATATGAGTACACTGTAGCTATACAGGTGGTTGTACAATCATGTGGTTGCTGGGAATTGAATTCAGGGCCTCTGCCCACTCTGGCCCAAAGATTTATTATTATAAGTACACTGTAGCTGTCTTCAGACACACCAGAAGAGGGCGTCAGATCTCATTATGGATGGTTGTGAGCCTCCATGTGGTTGCTGGGATTTGAACTCAGGACTTTAGGAAGAGCAGTTGGTGCTCTTAACCACTGAGCCATCTCATCAGTCTGATGGAGGAAGCATCCGAGGCCTGTCCATGGCCTCCGGCCCCGCTCCTGGCTCAGCACACCCCTGGTCCCTTGCTGGTCTGAGGATGCCGAGTCCTCCTTTTGACTGATGCACAGTTGGTAGCGATGCTCCCCGGTCCTCTACTTTTCTTTGCTGATCTAACTAAAGGCTTGTAGATTTGTTCATCTTTTCAAAGGGCCTGGTTCTCTATTCCATTTCTCTCTGGTATGTGCTTCCCCCCATTTTTGTGTGTGGTGTGTGCATATGCGTATGTGTGGGTGCATGCGTGTAGAGGCCAAAGGTTGATGTCGGTCTGGGGCATCAAACCTAGGGTCCTTCCCCATGGTACACAGGAAATGTCTCCAGCACCCAGATCCTGCTTGTTTCTAAAGACTGATTTACTTTCATGTGTAATGAGGTTTTACCTACATGTGTTCAAGTGCTACATGTGTGCCTGGAGGCTAGAACAGAGCATCAGATTTTCTAGAAAACACATGTAGTGGTGAGCCACCATGAGGAATCCAATTTGTGTCCTCTATAAGACCAACAATCAAGCGCTCCCTCCAGACCCTCTTTCTAAAAATCACACACATTTACTTATTTATGAACATGTAGTGTGCATGACGATTACATTTACAGGAATCGGATTTTCCCCACCATTTTGGTCCCAGGGAGCAGGCTCGGGTTATTTCCTGCTGAGCCATCTTGCTGGCTTACAACCTGCTATTTCTTTCTTTTTAAATATTTTTAAGTTCTATCTCATCCACCTACCTATCACCTATCTGTCTGTCCATCTATCTACCTACCTATCTTCCATCCATCCACCATGATCTAATCCATCCATCCATCCATCCATCCATCCATCCATCCATCCATCCATCCATCCATCATATATGTATGAGTGTTGGCTGCAATGTGTTCCAGTGCCTGAGGAGTTAGAAGAGAGTCAGATCCCCTGGAGCAAATTACAGGTGGTTGTGAGTTGCTTGATATGGGTGCTGGGAACTAAACCCAGGTCCTCTCCAAGAAGCCTGCCTCTAAGCTCTTCACTTCACTGATACATCCCCATATGCATGTGCTCTTAGCTGTAGAGCCATCTCCCTATTCCCCAATCTCCTATCTCTGTAGGGACTGAGCCCTGGAGCCATCGTCTGACACCAGCCATTGAGAGGTCATTCTCTTCATGAGAACACTCCAGGAGTGCTGAGAAGCTGTAGCACAGAGCACATCACTCGTTAAATTTGTCTGCTGCACATGAGGTGGCTGTGTGCTCCTTCAGCATGCCTGGGAAGGGCTATGCCTGCATGAAATCAACTGAGAATCCTTACAAAAGAGTCAGAAAGCCCTGCTAGTAAGGAAGGAAATAAAAAGAATAAAACCACAGTGACCAGGCCATAGTAGAAACGGGATTTTAATATAATATTCAAGTCTAGCATTTTCTATTTACAACAAATAAATATTGCCCCACCCCAATCAGTAAACTTTTTACGTTTTATACAAATGTTCAGTTGTCTTCCTCCTCCCCACAAACCTCCCATTGTGTGTAGTCTTGTACAACCCGGGATGCAGTGGTGGTGAATGGCACTTTCAGTGGTATGGGATTCAATACCAACCGGGCAGTCCATGAGAGGGCTTCTCTCTCTGATCCAAGGGAGGGCTTGGGCTCCTAGTGGGCGAGACTCCCTCACTCTGTAGGCCCTGAAGGTGGAATCTTTGGTGCAGCCTGAAAAAGGCTAGAGTGTGGGAGGAAAGGCTAGGACCTCCACGAAGGTCCCAGGCCAGTGCCTGTGGGCACAAGGAGAGAATGCAGTCGGCAGCCCTGCTGGGTATGTGGGTGTCCTGGAGCATCCAGGAGCATGGGTGGCAGTAATCTGCACCTGGAGAGGTGTCAGGAAAGTGTAGTGGATAGTGTCCAGGGCAGGCAAGGTCCCATGCCCAGTTGGGAGCACTCCTTGGCAAAAGTCAGCTAGTCCTCTGGTTCCAGAGAGCAGAAGGCACCTAAGGCGGCGAGTGGTCCCCGGAGGCCAGGTCAGCCTGTCAGTGGCAGGTGTCAATCCCGGCAGCAGGAGAGGTTCAGGGTCAAAGTGGAGTCTGGGTGTAGCCTGGGCTGGCAGGTGGGCAGAGGTACCTGTATGACCTGGGCCACTCTAGTCTGTAAGTGCTTAGTCCCCAACCAGCCAGCCAGCTCCTGGGGGACGTCCTTAGTCCTTAAAAGATGCCTTTGGCGATCCTGAGTCCCTTCTGCTTCATACGGGGGAGGGTGGAGCTGGCCCCAGGCTTGACTTTGGCCCCCTTAGTGAAGGTCCGCTTCTTGAGGATAAAGTCATAGTTGGCGGTAGAGTTCATGGCATAGAACACATTGGCATTTTCTGGAATCTTCAACTCTGGTGGGAGAGGGACAGAAGTGGTATTTATGCAGCTGGGATGCCCCCACCTCTTGAGAGCCTCCTCTCGACCAGGTCACATATCAGGGTCCTAAGAGTCCTCCAATCCAGCTCCAACAAGGACCTCTCCTCTGACCCCATTAGAGGGCGATGAGAGCCTAGGGAAGTCTCCCCACACCACTTTCACAGCGTCTCTGCTGGCTGGGACTTCCAGCCAGCGCAGGCTTTCTGGAATCCACACTGCCTTCCTTGACACTCCACTGCTACTCACAAAGGCTCCAACGAACCTTCCTCTGGGTTCCATTTCCACTAGTTACCTCTGGCCTAGAATCTGTCCATCATTACCAAGCTGGGCTTGCTGCTCCTGCTGACTCTGACTCTAGTTTCTGAGCCTCTGTAGGCCTGCTTTCTGGAAGGAAGCACCCCCCCACCCCATTCATATAACCAAAACAGTGTAAGAAGCTGAGAAAAGGTTTACAATATAACATCTAGATATCCTGGGAGTTACTGCAGACAGGAGCAAATGGGGGGTGTTCAGCTCACTTCAGCAGTGCCTGTGGTGACAATATACATGGGTGGCCTCTGTGGTGATGTCTCTCTCTAGCATTAACCTGCTGGCCACAGGTTTTGGAGAAAAGGACAGAGCCCCTGAATTTCTCCAAGATCCAACTGGACTCAGGAGGTTGTCAGCCAGCTGATGTGTGTGCTGGGAACTGAACTCAGATACCCTGCAAGAGCAGCACACACTTAAGTAGTTGCAAAGTCACCATGTGGGTACTAGGAACTGAACTCAGGTCCTCTGGAAAAGCAGCAAGTTCTAACTGCTTCGCCGTCTCTCCAGCACCCAGTATATTTATTTTACACTCTAACCACTGAGCCAACTCCCCAGTCCAGGTTTGTTTCTGACTCCATCCTTCTCCTTTCTAGAACTCTGACACATCTGTATGCTTTTTTGCATCTCATGTGTGGATTTTTAAAAAAAATAAGATTTATTTATTTTTATTTTATGTGTGTTATTGGTATTTAGCCTGCATGTATGGCTGTGAAGGTGCCAGATCTCACAAATTGAAGCTACAGTAATGAGCTGCCATGTAGCTACTGGGAAGTGAACCTGAGTACCCTGAAAGAACAGCCAGTGCTCTTAACCACTGAGCCATCTTTCCAGTCTCTCATGTGTGGACTTTACCATGAACATTCTTCCTGAAGTACCTGCTTTCTTGTTTTAACCAGACAATGTCCTCTGACAGGCCCATGCATGAGCCTCTCTCCTCAACTCTTGCCTCTTATAGGGAGGCCCAGCAGCAGACACTGGTGCCAAGGGCTGCCAACCGCTTGATGTGGGCACCGTGGCCACACTTAGCTGCTTCTGTGCTTTCTTGAGTCCTGGCCTTGGAGCTGGGGCAGGGGCCAGTGCTGACCCACCCCTCGGCCACTGGCCCTCAGTTTGACTGACTTACTGTGATCCTCTGAGATGATCTGCACCAGCTCATAGTCCTCTGGCTCGTCCTCATCTAGGTTGTGTTTGTCCATGGCTTTTCGGATGACAGTCGGAGCCTTATCCTGGCTGGTCACCTGAATTAGAATGGGGAGCAGGCTATCAGGACAGGGTACTGTGCCCTACAACAGCCTGCCACAACTCCCACATGGTCTTGGGGAGCTATGTGCCCCTGCAGGTAAGAGGATCCACAAGCCCAGGGACCCAATGGTAAGGAGGAAGCAGGGACCCAGTGGTAAGGAGGAAGCAGCCAGTACTCACTGGCTTCCTCGCTCTTGCCCTGCCCTAAGGCTGTAGTGGTAGGCAGCACAGGCTAGCTTAGGGGGCTCAGTCATGGGGTCACCCAGGTGACAGAGGGGCCGAGGACCCACTGGGGTAGGTACGGTAGGGTACCTGACCCAGTGTAGCACAGTCTGCAGCTCAAGCCCTGGCAGGTGGGGAAGGCCCTCCCTGTGTGCCCATCCATAATCTGAGTAGATCCCACTGGCTCCACACTTGACACTACTGACTCTGGCCATGGCTACCAGCCTGCTTTGGCCCCCAGCTTCCTGAGCTTGGACTGCAACAGACCCCTAAAGTCTGCCTCCATCTTCGTCAGCAGCCTATCCCCATGGACACACCAAGTCACCACTGGCCTCTGTTTCAGCCCCCAAGAGAAAGTAGAGGACCTTACAGGCCAGTGGGGCCCTGAATGACTCTACCTTAATCCCTGTCCCATTGTCTCTGGCCTGATGCCCTGCAGGCGGGCTTGGACATACTGCTCCTCTCCCTCCTCACAGGCCTGAATGCTGACCAAGGTCTCCAGGTATTTCTCTCTATTCTTTTTTAAATGGTTTAAAGACTGACAGTAGGCAGGTATCTGTGCACGTCTGCCCAGCCAAGTCGGGCCCCATGGGGACATGGGCTGCAGCTCACCAGGATGCTCTTGTACATGTTGCCGTTGTCCACATCCAGGCTGACCCTGATGATGCAGCAGTCGCCCACCTGCTGGTTGTAGAGAGGCAGTGAGGAGCTGTAGCTGCAGACCCCTGAGACAGAGCGCTTGTGGGTGCGTGTAGTAGACACGGGCGTGGTGGAGGCTGATGAAGAGGAGGTGCTGCTGGAGGCGGAGCTGATGCCAGAGGTCTCTGGGGACGACTGGGAGGCTGACTCCCAGAACTGTGGGTGACAGCAGTGTCAACAGCAGCCTGAACCACAAAGGGCCCTAAAGGCCTGCAGCCAGCTTTGGGGATTTCTGGGCCCCTTGTTGGACAAAGTGTGAGGAGGGGCCAGAGGAGGGAGCATGGGTGGTCACCTTCTTTTCCTGGCCATCAGGAGACTCTGGGACAAAGCTCATGTTGATCTCCTCCACATCAGAGCTGGAAGAACCAGCTGAGTGCACACTGAGCGCGTCAGTGATGTCCCCACTGCCCAGGTAAGGGCTGCACCGGAGCTGGTCACAGGACTTGGAGTGGGCACTGCTACTGGTGCTGAGCTCCGTGCTGGGAGCCTGGCGGCTGCAGGAAAAACTTGGCTTACTCTTGGGATCTTCCCAGGGATGCCAACCTTAACTGCTTTTAGTGTCAGCCCACCAGTCCTACCTTCCCTGGATATCTGAGGGATCATGCCAGCTCAGAGGTGAAAACTGAGGCCCAGACTGCTGATTCAGATCACTCTAGGACTGGCTGGTGGGTGTTAGCATAAGACCCAGCACTTACTCGCTCCAGCGCTTGACAATGGCTGTGCTTTTCTTGCTCCTCAGGGTGTTGCTGGCTGACTCAGATGGGGGCTCCAGCTCACACGACAGGTTGTAGCTAAGGTAGAGGTGTCTGTGAGGCTACTAGGAGCCAAGCTGGGGCTCCCAATTGGAGTAGCCCACAAGTTGGAGCCTGGGTATACAGCTATCACCAAGCAATAGTGATGACATCATGACACCCCCACCCCGGCTAGCACCCTCACCTCTCAGCCTCACTGAGTCGTTCCATGGCTCGGAACCAGGCTCCAAAGTGCTCCTCAGGAGCAATGCTGTAGTTGTTGCAGGCCGACTGTAGCAACTTGATCTGGGCAATGACTTCAAACTCCTGGATCAACAGACAACAGGGTGGTGATGGGCCTATGAGGGTTGGGAAAAGGTCTTTATCTACCCCTGACTTACACCCACTCAGGCGCCTCCCTGTTTTCACACAGGAGACTGTCCCAGATGTCATCAACCCAAGATCCTTTTCTACGGAATAGCCTCTGAAGAGTGTACCAAATAGCACCATAAATCGACACAAGGATACACATGCCTTGCCCAGTCCATGACCTCCCCCATCCCCTGAGGGTGGCAGCTCCTCACCTTCCTTCTCTTTTCAAAGTTGATCAGTCTCCCCTAGAAGACAGACAGCCAGTGTCATAAGGAAACAGGCACCTTCCACCACTGCTTACCTTCTGCACTACCACAGACACTCACTAGGGGGCAGGAGGTACCCACACCTGGTTCTAGGCCACAGGGAACCCTAAGGTTGTAGACATTTCTGTCCAATCCACTCTGAGTTAGAAGGCCCTCCTGGCCCACATGCTGTCTGACCTTGGAGTGCCAAGCTTCATTCTCTTTGCCCATAGCTACCACCTGACGGTCATACATGTCTAGTCTGGCCAACCCTTAGTTCTGCTGTCAGAACTCTGGAAAGTCTCCAAGGGGACAACCTTCAAGCTCTCCTGAGAGCCAGAGCTCAGGAGTCAGCAGGGGCTCTGTTCTCCCAGGCCTCAGGCCCTGCTCTTCAGACCCCACCACAAGCCCAGGTTCACTCACATATAGGTAGTCCTTCATGGCAGTGTCCAGCATCACCAGGTCAGTGAGGAATGTGCCCAGGTAGGGAACAGTGCCCTGGATGACACCCTGGGGCATCAGGTGGGAAAGAAGCAAGGCTCAGGGCCTTCTCCACTACTCACCTGACCCCAGCCCCACTAGGGCTTTTCACTTAGAGCAGCCCAAGAACCTTTGCAGCTTCCCTCCCAGGGTCCCCTGCTGCCCCCATCCCAGGCTGGGACCTTCCCAAAGAGCTCTGCCAAGCCCTGACTCTGATGGTACAACTGGTTCTTGTTCCCAAAGATACAGCTGGTCACCTTGCCACAGAAAGTGGCCAAGGGAACCCTTCCCCTCCCAAGCCCCGGGCCACTCACAGTCTCCTTCGGCCGCCTCTGCGCTCTCCTAGGGTTCATCTCCAGTGTGGCAAACTTGGAGGTTCCTTCCTGCCGGGGTTGAATGTGAAGTCAATAAGATTTTCTTCCTCTCCTGAGCCCAACCTGTGCTCCAATCCTGGGCCTGGCTGGGCCAGCCTGGCTGCTGCCACATTTGATATTTCTAGATCAGTGTCCTGTTCTAACACTCACTGGGTAAGGGAAGGAGGGCCTGGGCCTGGCCTTTGTGCATCTCACCTTCAAAATTCCTGGGGACAGGAGGGCTCAACTCCTGACCCCTAGTGCCATCCTGACTGGCTTCCTACAGCAATGAGGGATGTGAAGCCCGGTGACCTCCTGCACACCCCTCATTTCCCTTAGACCTCATTGCCTCTAGTGAGCTCAGCATCCTCCATTTGCCAGACAAGAAAACAGAAGCCTAGACACTGGCAGCACCTTGCGTGGACCCCCACAGGGACCCAAAGGAGTACAGCCTACTGACTGGCGCCCTGTCCTCTGGCCACATGACGCATGGTAGGATGTTCTCTAACTGAGCTCTGACATGACGGGAGAGGGGTAAAGCATCTTAAGCCCCTTGCTCCACTCCCTAGATGGGGCCTGAGGCCAAAGCTTTGCAGTTCTACAGGTCCCTTAGCAGAATGCTTTGTTCTCTAGGGATCTGGGGCCCTGCAGGGCCATCTCAGCCTGACCTGTATAGCCAGGGCAGGGCCCATTGATAATGTTGTCTTTTTTATGTGCAAGTTTCTAGGGTGAGACAGAAAGTGAGTTCATCAGTCCCTGATGCGTCTAAGCTGCCTGGGCATCCTATGGCCTCAAGGGATAAAGCAGTCCACCACTGTTCCTAGTGCTGCTTCAGGGCAGAGGGAGAGCCACCTAGACAAGCGTATCTGCACCCTGGGACTAGATGTTTGGAATGGAGGATGACCCCCATCCCAGGTAGCCTCTCCCCAGGGGTAAGCCTGGCACCACAGAGATAGGCCCCTAGTGGCTGGCTCAGGG
The DNA here is from genome assembly GCA_019843855.1 of Hylomyscus alleni. Lineage (NCBI taxonomy): Eukaryota > Metazoa > Chordata > Mammalia > Rodentia > Muridae > Hylomyscus > Hylomyscus alleni. The sequence goes on along the minus strand of JADRCC010159900.1, from coordinate 2,716 downwards.
AAGTCGCACCCTCTTCCATCCACCATCAATCTGCCAGTGGCTAAGCCACAGCAGGAAGCTGTAGACCTGCTAATCCGGCTGTCCCATCTTCCTGCAGCAGCCTGGCTGGCTGTCCCTGCTACATCAGATTACCAGAGGCCTACTGTTCTACCAAATGCCTACCACCTGTCCAAGAACAAAGTCATCCCCCTCCTCCTGTCCAGTCTTGACAGGACTGGAAGTTGGCCAAAAGCTTTCAGTGAGGAACTGAAACCCTGCCATCTCCTGCCCTCCCCCATTCCCCCCCAACACTATGACTGCCACCTCACCTTGATGAGCAGCTCTCTGCTCAGGGAGTAGTTGTTCTCATCAGAGAAAATCTCCGACAGTTTCTGGAACACTCGAAAGCTGTCCCTGAAGAAGGCACAGAGCGAAGGCAGCTGTTGGGAAGGGTGTGCACTGGGGCAAGCACTGTGGGGAATCCATTTTCCCTTACAACAAAGCTTCTGAGCTCTAGGAGAAGAATCCTAAACATGGTTCCACTAAAGACTACCAGAGTAGGCAAAACTGTCTTGCTTTCAGCTGGGTAGTTCTGTGCTGTGTGTGTGCAAGCACGAGACACCTGGCTCTAATCAGGGTGTGCACCCTGAGCTGTGCCTACCAGTGAGCCCACCCCTCCGTCTTTGCTGTTGGGCCTCACTGAAGGTAGAGCCAGCCTGGGATACAGTAGGGGATGGGGATGGGGAGGCCTACCTGGAGACCTCTTCCCACGTCTTCTTTAGGCGGTGGATGGCATTGCTCTGTAGGGCAGAGAGGATGGCGTAGAGGGAGGAGAAATTCTTGAGCACTCTGCACTCCTGGGGACAAGGAGTCTGTGAGTGGAGCCCATGGATGAACCCCTCCTTAATGCCAGGAAGCTCCCAGAGGGCATGCCAGGGACACACGTTCACACAGCAACTCAAGTGTACAGTGCCCGGGGCAAGTGTGCATCTGGCTGTGCAGCCCTAAGGTCAATGAAGAAAAAGAAGAGGCTCCCCCGGTAGCCTACCCTGGCCACCTCGATCCAGTGTTCCACTACCCGGGCCCTGTCTGGAGCCTTCATGCTCTGGTCCCCAAGGCAGGTAGTAATGACACAGTTGGCCACATTGTTGAACTGGGCGACAGTGGCACGGATGGTAGGCGCGAGGTGTTCCTTGCCCTTCTTGTCCCGCTGGGACCAGATGGAGCCCAGGCAGTGGTAGGGCACGACTTTCTTGAATAGTTCCTAGGGAGGGGGGGTCAGTGTCACTGGGCCCTGCACAGCCCAAAGGCCCAAGCTGCAGCACTTAAGAGTGAGGATGTGCTGGGCAGTGGTGGTACATGCCTCTAATCCTAGCACTTGGGAGGCAGAGGCAGGCGGATTTCTGAGTTCAAGGCCAGCCTGGTCTATAGAATGAGTTCCAGGACAGTCAGGGCTACACAGAGAAACCCTGACTTGAACCCCCCCCCCCCAAAAAAGTGAAGATGTGGCTGAGCCTGTGAGACCCTTGCCCCTTCACCTGACTTCTGAGGGCACCCAGTGCAAGGCAAACCAGGTAAAGTGAAGAGGAGAAGAAAAGCTCTGCCTGCTCATCTCAGAGAGCATCTGCTGCCCTTCCCTAGCAGGCACACCTGCTATATAGCCCTGCCCTGTGTCTCAGTCTCCAGTGCACAGTAAGCACTTCATACATGCTGAGATTAGATAGGCCTCCAGGGTGGAATGGAGGAGGGGGACCCAGGCGCACCTTGGCGAGCACTCCTCCATCTCTAAGAGGTCAGGCGTGTGTGCTCGCTCTCCCTCCCTCCCTTTCTCTCTCCCCTTCTCTCTCTTCCCTCCCTCCCCCCTCCCCTCTCTCCTTCTCCCTTCCCCTCCCTCTCCCTCTCTCCCTCTCTCTCTCCCCATGACCAACAATGGGGTGGGAAATCAATGCCTTGGGTTAAGTAGTATGCCCTAATCACATGTTTGTTAACAGTGGAGCTAGGACTTGCCCTGGGACATAGGCTCTGAACCAGAAAACAGGTCTAGACAGCAGAGGACAGAAGGAAGCCTGTCTTGCCCTGCCCCGAGCAAGTGAACCACTCACTGCGTCCATCAGTGTAAACTGCTCAGCCACCAAGTCAGGAGGGAACAGCAGGAGGTGAGGCTTCTCTTCTAGTCCATTCTCTGTGGCTTCAGGCAGAGGCCAGGAAGGCTCTAAGGCAGGAGTGGGCACAGGAGCTGACTCGAGTTCGAGGCTCTGTGAGACAGCAGGGTCCAGCTCCGGAGCAAGTGCTAGGGATGGCTCAGGCTCTAGAGGCGGCTCTGGAGCTGGTTCTAGCTCAGAAGGTGGCCCCACCACCGGGCTGGATGCCAGCACTGGCACTGGAGCTGTGGCTGGCTCTCTTACTGGAGTTGATGTCACCGCTCGGCTAGGCGTCAGAAGCAGGGCCGGGGCTGGTTCCAGCTGTGAAGCTGGTTTCAGAGACAACACTGGAGCTGGGGACAGGGCTGCAGGAGATAAGATGCCCACTATGGAGACAGAGAATCACCAACTGCCAGAGTATAAGCATCCCCATGACAAGATGCTATACCAGACTATGGTGTACTACCTGCTGGGTCCCAGGCTCAGTGGCTGGAGCCTCTTTGTGATAGAAACTTTTACTGACCCCTTCTAGCAGGCTCTGTGTGGCTGCCCCAGGCTCCTCACCCTCAGGCTCAACCTCACTGGGCTCCAGGTCC
>JADRCC010159899.1:0-16562 GCA_019843855.1 Hylomyscus alleni | reverse complement strand
AGAGAGAGAGAGAGAGCCTCAGCCAGGCAGGCCAGGCCGGGCCACAGCCCAGGCTACCTCACCCTACTTTTGAACGACAAAGTCATGTCAGCTATTGTTCAGGGGGTCCAGCCTCTAACAAAGGCTGGCAGTAAAGCTTCCAGTATCATCTGTTTGGTACTGTTTTTGTAGGTATTATAGATGCAAGTCTGAAGGCATGAAGACTTAAGCCCAAGATTCAGAAAGTCATGGATACGATAGAGTTTGTAAAATGTCAGAGTCCTATCAAGGGAGCCCTGGTGATCTGAGGCCATTGCATGACCCGATAGGGTCATATCTAACTTATAATGAGGATGTCCTAATGGTAGACTAAGACATCTCACAGTCATGAGATGTCAACCACAGAAACTGATGGAGTGAGTCCAGACCCAAAAGAGAGGTTATGTGTACTTCAGGAATAGAGTTGGAGGTACAGGGTATACTGCCCTAGCCCTTTGTTACCCTGATGGTTCTATCAGGAGCTCTAAATCCTAGGTATAGAGTTTCATGCTTGGTATTTCCCCTGCTTGGCTCTAGCCCAGCCTTTGTTTTGGAAGATTCTTCCAATCTTCGTAAGGAAAATGGAAATGTATATTCTGTTATATTATACATTCATACTTCTTTATGTACAGATAAGGGATTGCCTTGAGTCTCAGAGGAGACATTGGAATTTTGCAGAGTATTGGACTGCTGAAGACTATGAAGACGTTTGGAACTGGAGTGACTGCATTTCCAATACAAAACTGCTTCGATCTTATAGGAACAAGATTGGATTATTCTAGTTTTAATATGAGCTATCTGTCATAGGCAGATGTGTTTGAATGGTTTGTCCTTAGTTGGTGGTTTTGTTTTGGAAGTTTGTAAAACCTCTATGAACTGGAGATTATGAGGAAGAGAGTTTCTGGGAGCAGAATTTTTAGTGTGAAAGCTCTCATCAAATTCTATCAGTCTCTGTTGCCTAAAGGGGCTTAGAGTGACAAGCTACCAGGGTATCATGAAGTTTTTGTTATTATTGATAATATCCATTTAAATTGTTAACTAATATGAAGTCTTTGTCTTTTAGGTTACTTTTTTCAGACATTTGGTCAGAACCAAACTAATACATCATGTAACCCTGATATGTGTTTTTGCAGATTTTGGGTGAAGAGCTGAAAATTTCAGGTTTTTTTTTATATCAAGTAAGATGTTATTATTGTTATTTTTAAGAACTTAATTCATGCTCCCATTTTATGACTGTTAGCATTGTAGAAGGATAAGAGATAAAACTTAAGGAAGTTTTAGTTCAAAGATTTGATAGTAAATGGGAAGCGGGTTGAGACAATGAAGTGTTCTGGCTAGTTAATCTGTGTTCTTGTTCATTTTGAAGATAGATTTATTCTGATCCAGAGTGATAGTATATATGCTAATTCATCTCATTTCTTCTGAGGAAGCACACTGCTGTTCAGAATGCAATGAATAAATTGATGTAAGTCAGGTTTTGTTTTCTCAAACAGTTACAGGTTTCTAGTTTCATCAGGTTTATCTTCCTGCCCAAATGACTTAGGTGACTTTTCTCAACCTAAAAAGAAAGATGGCCTAATATGTCTGCAATCAGAGTAAGAACAAATAATGTGAGGCCTGAGGGAAGTTCTGGAGCAGCAATGTTACTATGCCAGGACTTACTAGAATTCCCTTTGGTAGTTGTGCAGAAGTTTGCAATCTCTTCTGGAAAGAGGTACCTTTCCCCTTTGACCTGCCATGAATTAACTGAAGGGAAGAAGAACACTGATACATCACTTCTTGTTAAACAAACAAACAAAGACAGACCAAGTAGAGATACAATACTTTTGGCCCTCTGAGTACATACAGGCACTTATTGGCTGATAATCTGAGTTCAATCCCAATGACAGAGGAGAGAACTGGTTCCTGATGTTCTTTCCCTGACATTATACAAGTGTCATGCCACAATGCACACATATCACACACACACACACACACACACACACACACACACACACACACACACATCATTATCATCATCATCATCATCATCATAAAAAATATAAATTTTAAGAGGAAATAAAATCAGTTTTGAGATAAATTTTCATATGATAAAGTTTCTAACTAGTACACAATATTATCTAAACATAAACAAATGTAGTCAGTAACATACTGCTGTCACAATAAGTGACACAATATGTCTCTCTCTCCTTTTCTCTTCCATAGTGCTGCCATATGTTGGCTTCCGAGGAAAGATGTTTTACTTTCTGTCACTACAGAATTGCCTCTCCTGAAAATTCCCATGGCAGGAGTCATCCAAGTCCATAGATATGTGCTTCCAGTTTATCTTCTAGTATAATGCTTTTGTGAGTAATTCATATTTCATTAGTAATTTAATCCATTAGTTATTGAGTATTATATGGGATGAATGCAATGTAATTTCTTTATACACCTGCCATTGATTTACTGTTCGTTGTTCATGAAGACCGTTTTCATGTTATTCAGAATATAATCCTTTCCACATCCTGGAGCAAGGATTAATCCTTTCCTGACTCCTGGAGCAAGGATGTAGTAATAGTACCTATGGCTCTCTATAAAAACTCTTTAAAGGCTTTCTAAAGTAGATAAAGCATCCTGGAGCTTCAGTACCAATCACCACACACAGGCAACCGTGCTTATTATTATCATCTCTGTTGACCTGATTAAAAATTTGCATGAGAAGATTTTCAGAGCTTTAATTTTCATTTTTTTTATTGATATTGAATGATGAACATATTTCATCCATGGGAAATTTTTCAAAAAAGTGCTTGTTCATATGCATTCCCAAATTGGTAAAAATGTTGTCCTTAATACAATGTATTATAGACTTGCCAAGGTTTTTGCACTCTGAACTTAGGCATATTCTTTGTTGTTATTAATCTCATCAATTTTGCATTGTGAACCTTGAAGGTTTTTTTTTTTAAATGTATTCTTCCTTCATACAATACATCAACCCCTCAGCCTTCCCTCTGCCCACACCAACCTGTTCCTTTTACCTCCCTCTCTCTCAGATGTACATCCCACTTATTCTCCTAAAAAATAGCAGGCCCCCCAGAGACATCAACTAAACACAACACAGCTGTATATACTAAGAGCAAATGTTTAAAAAGAATTTTAGGTTTATACATATATGAAGAATAGATTTCCATTGTAAAATTTATACAGTATTTCCTAATTTAAAATAAGTATCTATGATGCATTATAATTAAGATGACATTATTGTAGTATTGCTGATCAATACTGCTGGGATGAATGGTCTCTCTGTTTTGACCTGTGATGAATTAACAAAGGAAGAAGAAAAACACTTTATCAATATTTTTGGAAAAAGAAAAAAGTGCTAAACAATAACTCCTCGTTAAATACAATCATCAAATTTAAAATTTTGAACATAAAAGGAATTGCTCAAAGAATAGAAAAAAAAAATCCCATGTAGAAAAGACTTTTTTTTTTTAGAAAAGACTTTTTTACAAATTTAATAGAATAAATTTTGAGGTTATAAAAATATACAAAGAATATCTGAATAAATGAAACTAGCAGCTACCAGAAAGAAATAATGTGTTATACTTCAGGAGACCAAGATAATTGAAAAGATCGAAGATGATACAAATACCTAATAATTAGTGTTACCAAACCCAGACACTGTTGTAGACGCCAAGAAGTACTTTCTGACAGGAGCCTGATATAGCTGTCTCCTGAGAGGCTCTTGCAGAGCCTGACAAATACAGAGTCAGATGCTTGCAGCCAACCTTTAGACTGAGCTCAGGGTTACCAATGGAGGAGTTAGAGAAAGGACTGAAGGAGCTGAAGTGGTTTGCAACCCCATAGGAAGAACAGCAATATCAACCAATCAGTCCTGCCCCCTGCAAGAGTTCCCAGGGACTAAACCACTAACTACAGAGTACACATGGAAGGATCAATGGTTCAGGCCACATATGTAGCAGAGAATGACCTTGTTGGACATCAATGTGAAGAGAGGCCCTTGATCCTGGGAAGGCTGGATACCCCAGTGTAGGGGAATGCCAGGGTAGGGAGGTGGGAGTGGGTGGGAGGGTGGCTAAGCACCCTCATAGAAGCAGGGGTAGGGAAGATGGGATAGGGGATTTTGAGGGGCAGGAAACCTGGAAAAGGGATAACATTTGAAATGTAAATAAATAAATTAACCAATAAAAATTTCCATCAACATTTTATTATATTAGTTGTATCAGGTGGTTCTGCACACAATTGCTAGCACATTGGACTTCTAGTGACAAAATTAAGTAAACAGGAAAAATATTTGTGTAAGTTGCCACACTTGTGCACAAGGTACATCTATAATGAAAATCCATTCTTCACATATGTATAAATCTATAATTCTTTTTAAAAACTCGATCTTGTTGTGTTTAGTTGATGTCCCTGGGAGGCCTGCCTTTTTCTAGGAGGATAAAGAGGGGTTGCATCCGGGGAGAAAAGGAGGTGAAGGGAGCTGGGTGGAGTGGAGGGAGGGGATGTCTGAATGGATTATATGAGGGAAGAGTAAATACATTTAAAAAATACAAAAACAGAAGAAGTGATATTTCCTGGAGTTCTCATGAAAAGTCAATAGTAACACAGTAGTTTTAATATGGCTAAAGATAACATTTTAAAAGCAAATATGTCCAATAATTTACTACAATTGAGCTGACATGAATCGTCAGTTGTAGAAAACAACCTAATTTAAATGACCATAGACTAACAATCAAAAACTTATATGAAATAAAAAAAAAAGATACAGTTCAAGTTGTGAGAAGCACAGTCAGTTTACAAAGAAATAGCAGTTCTATAGACCATGGAACACAATGATTAAGTCCTTAAGACGTTGAGAAGAAATGTATGTGGTTTCAGGAGAAGAGAAGAAAGAGAAGGCAGGGTGAGAGGAGAAAGGATGGAGGGAGGAAGAGGTGGAGAGAGTAGAGAGAAAGGAAGAGAGAGAAAGGCAGAGGGTGTGTGTGTGTGTGTGTGTGTGTGTGTGTGAGAGAGAGAGAGAGAGAGAGAGAGAGAGAGAGAGAGAGAGAGAGATTGCTTTAGTCACAAAATTGCCCCCCAAAGCAAACATATTTAGTAATTAAGATTACAAGGAAAATATGAATCAAATGTTTCTTAAAATTCAATGGCTTCTATGACACTGACTTCACAAATCTCTATACTAACACTGTGTGTTAGATTGAGTTTTACTGCTGTGAACAGAAGTTTGATCAAGGCAACTCTTATAAGAATGACATTTAATTGGGCCTGGCTTACATGGTCAGGGGTTCAGTCCATTAGCATCAAGGCAGGAACATGGCAGTTTCCAGGCAGATGTGGGTCTGGAGAAGCTCTTGTTCTGAAGGCAGCTAGCAGAAGACTCACTTCCAGTCAGCTAGGAACAGGGTATTAAAGTCTGTAGCTGCCTGCAGCCACACCTAAAATATTTGTGGGTGTTCAAGGTAGAGTAACAGATAATAAGGCTACCCATGTTCTATAACTATAAATATAATTTACTAAGTCTAATCCCAAATACCCAGATATTACCTGAATACACGAACAGGTAGAGAAATTAGGCCAGGTGATGAAGCACCTTAACCTTGTAATCTTTATTAGGAGAAGCCAGCATGGCCAGAGAGAGTGAGCCCTCCAGGAACAGGGGTACTTATGGATGAGGCAAACCCCTCCCACAAGTCTGTGATCAACAGCTAATCAGAAAGACTCTGGGGCCTGCAGAGGTGGAGCCTCAGGCAGGGGAGGCATTGAGGCATGGTCTGAGGTCACCTATCTCAGGGAGTCAGCAGGAGTGGGCAGAGTCCACAACGTACATCAGGTAGCTGAGTAGTGGGCAGAGTCCACAGCGTACACTGGGGAGGCAGCCGCAGTGGGCGGAGTCCACAAAAGTCCATGTCCAGAGTGACATACCTACTTCAACAAGGCTACACCTCCTAATACTGCCACTCCCTGGGCCAAGCATATACAAACCATCTCACTACACATCTGTAAATTTCTTTTAATTATTAGATATATCAAGGTTATATCTAAAAATATGATTGGCAATGGATTGTATTCATGCATTCCAGAGCTATAATTTATTTCAAATCAGGCCCTCTTTGACTTGGTTTATCTCAATTTTTTCCCACCATTGAAACCTCACTATTAACTAGAGCTATTTTATATCTATACTTTTTTATTCATATTCTAGTTGAATTCTGGACACTAGTGAAATAATTTATTTTTATATATTTTATACAAATAAAATTCTCTTATTTTCTAGTAAAATGCTTAAATATTACATCTCCTGCCAGATTTAATGTGATCAACATAAATATCAACATAAACAAACTTTACATGATAATACAATCTAGATTCATTTCTCTAGGAATGAAGGTATACTTAGACTCTGATAGCATACTTAGAGCCAACCTGCCAGAATCATGTGTTCATAGTCACTCTTATTCCATCCTTTGAGATCTTTCTTTTCGGATCCAACATCCAGTTTTTGAATGAGATCATTCTTTTAAATGATTTAGTCTTTGAGTTCTTTGTGTAGTGTGGATTCTAATTCTCTGTCAGATACACATCTGGCAAAATACTTTCTGTGGGCTTCTTCTTTACTGGCTTGCTTGTTTTCTTAGATGTGTAGAAGTTTTTAGTTCTGTGAAGTGAAACTTATTGGCTTTAGTCCTTGGGTAAATGGAGCTCTGTTTAGGAAGGAGAGATCTACTCATGTACAGTACTGTCTTTATTTTCTTCTAGCACTGCTAGTGCTTCAGGTTTCACATTTGATCCATTTGCAGTTATTCTTCTGCCAAGGGGTAGATGAAATCTGAATTGACTCTGTATCATGGTTATCTGGTTTTCTCAGCAACACTGGTTGAAGATGCTTTTGATCCTCCAGTGTATGCTTTTGGCACATTTTTCAAACATTAAATGGCCAAAGTTTTATAAATTCATGTTCAGTTTCTCAATGTTGTCCCACTGGTCTATGCATCTGTTCTTCTGCTAATGCCATGTTGTTTTTAATACTACAGTTCTTCAATATTTCTCATGTTCTGGAACGGTACTTTCTCCAGTACCATTTTGACTTTGGGTATCTTTGGTCTTTTGTGGTTCCATGTGAATGCTAGGATAACTTTCCTATCTCCGTGAAGAATGAGATGAGGACCTTAACAGGAATTTTTAAAAACCAGTTAATGGGTTTTTGTATGGTAGTCCATTTCACTAATATTAATTCTATCAATCCATGAATAAATGATTTGTTTCCATTTTCTAGTGTAACTTAAATTCATTCCTCAAGGGTTTCAAGTTTTCACTGTACAGGCCTTTCAGTCTTTTGTTTAAGTTTATTGCTAGATACTGTATTTTCTTGAGGTTACAGTTAATGGGACTATATCCATAATCTCTTCGGTATTTGTTTATGGTATATAGAAAAGCCAACTAATATTATTTAAAGCCATAAGATGGAACCCATACCTGACACTGCATGGGCATCCACGAACCAGAAACTGGATAGAATCTGCTAAAGGAAGATAGCAATAAAGCAATTCTTAATATCATTCTGCTATAAGCATTAATCGGTGCCTCATTCAGTCATCATCAAAGAAGTTTCTTGTTGCAGTAAATTGGTAAACAAAGTATGAGAGATTTTGGAACACTCAGTCCTAAATGGGATGATTTGATAAAACCCTCTCCCTTAAGCTCAGGGAGCGATGGGTGTAGAAAAATTGTTAAGAGCTAGTGGAGATTGATAACTCCAAAGAAAAAAAATGTCCTCCAGACACAACAGAACTGATGTACATTTGAACACAAAGATACTGTGGAGGCCTGCAAAAGGCAGGCAGAGATTCAAGACAGATGGGGACCAGCTCTGAAAGAGGGTAGTGGACTCAGGTTTCTACCCCTTATCCATAAGCTATCTGCAATTAGCACCTGCTTTCAAAAGAAAAATTAGTTTTCCTGAATAAAGTCTCACTGGGTATAGTATCTTAATGATAGGCTGTTTCTTTGTTTATTTGTTTGAATTTTTTTATTTTTATTTTTTTGTCTATTGATCTTTTGTTTGTAGATTATGGCATTTGATCTGTGTGCATGTGTGTGTGCGTGCATGCGTGTGTGCGTATGGGTTGAGTTTCTTCTTGTTGTTTTTGTCCTGTTTGTTTTCCAGAGAAAGATAGTAAAGACATGGAGTTGGATGCATGGGAATGTGGGAAGGAGCTGGGAGGAGATATGGAGTGGAAAAAGTATAGTAAGAATACATTGTTTGAAAAGAATTAATAAAAATTACATTTAAAAAGCTACTGATTTTCTGAGTTGATTCTGTATCCTACAACTTTTCTAAAATTTTCGATTCTGTTTCAGAAGTTTTCTTATAGAATTATTTGGAATTTTATTTATAATGTTATTGCAAATGAAAATAGAGATAGCTTGATTTCTTCTTTCCTATTTGCATCTTTTAATTTTCTTTTTTTCCTTATTGCTCCAGTTAGTGTTTTAAATACAATGCACAAAATTAGTAGGGACAGTGGACAACCCTTTCTCATTCCAAATTGTGCTACAATTTCTTCAATATTCCATATAATTAGAATGATGTCAATTGTGGTTTCTCATAAAAGATTTTTTATATTGAAGTGTGTTATCCTACTCTCTCTAGGAACTATGAGCTAAAATAAAACTTTCCTTCCTTAAGCTGCTTTTTGTCAAGGTAATTCATCATAGCAACTGACTAGTGATTAAGACAAACATCAATAACAATGAAAGGAATGATATTATTTTAAATCAGTTATATGATATTTAATTTATATCTACTTACTATTTACTTTTTCATTCATCATTTTCATAATATCTTTAATTTTATACTTTATAATCTCTTCCTGGACTAAGAAAAAAATAAATTCTCTACTACAAGATTATACATCTATCTTTGTTGTTTATACATCTTTGCTGTTTGGAATATCAACTTATAAAAAAGAGAAAAGTAGGATTTACACACGTCTAGATAGAGGTTCTAAATTCATTTCAGAGTTATGAGCATGCCTTCTGTTCTGTATTTTTTTTTAAGATTTATTTATTTATTATCTTCAGGCGCACGAGAAGAGGGTGTCAGATCTCATTACAGGTGGTTGTGAGCCACCATGTGGTTGCTGGGATTTGAACTCATGACCTTCCGAAGAGCAGTCAGTGCTCTTCCCCACTGAGCCATCTCACCAGCCCCTGTTCTATATTCTTTAATGGTAGCACCTTTCTTTTCTTGTATAAACATAGGCAACATTTACCACATTATCAAATTAATCTCTTTATGTAGTGCAAATGAAAATGTATTCTTTTATAATAATTACAAAGCATAATAGTTTTTTTTCTAGGATTCCTGAACAAGCAGTCCTCCTGACAGAATGAATCTCTATATCTCTAGCATATCAAATCTGATGCTTTTATAAAATGAATTAAAATTATCCAATACTATTCATTGTGAAACATAGAAATATCTCAGTATTTTAAACTGTATCATATTCTCTGTGATGTAGCTGCTTTCTAGAATTTTAAAATGCATTTTTAATTATTTATTCTAAACTACAGTCTTGGATGAAAGCATGTATATATCATCCTGATAATATAAATCCCATTAAGCAAAATCTGCTTTCATTCATTTCCTTTTAGGTATAACCTGGAACTTGACCAGTTAGTAAACATATTTCCTTGGGAAAGTGAAATTAACTATTCTTCCATTGTCTGGTACAGACAATATGAAATATTTCACCATGAAATATTTTGTATTGTGTTTTTTCACTAGATATGACTCAGTTTAAGTACTGTACTTTTCAACCCTTACTGTGAAATATTTTGTTTCTATGTTTTTTCACTAGATATGACTCAGTTTAAGTATTGTACTTTTCATGTTTATATTGTTAATTATAAACACCAACATAATAGCACTGTCCTTGTACTAGGAAGATATTTGTTTTTAACATCCATGTCTTAAAATACTGTGTGCCTCTAGAACTGTTGCTTGAAGTGTGAGTTCACAATCAAATGCATGATTTGTGTAGATTTTTCTAAATATTACTTCTACTTACATATAAGAAAGGATGCAATTTGAAAAACCATGTGTCAGGGTTTCTATTCCTACACAAACATCATGACCAAGAAGCAAGTTGGGGAGGAAAGGGTTTATTTATCTTATTTCCACATTGCTGTTGATCACCAGAGGAAGTCAGGACTGAAACTCAAGCAGGTCAGGAAGCAGGAGCTGATGCAGAGGTCATGGAGGAATGTTCCTTACTGACTTACCTCCCCTGGCTTGCTCAGCCCACTCTCTTATAGAACCCACAACTTCCAGCCCAGGGATGGCACCACCCACAAGGAGCCCTACCCCCTTAATCACTAATTGAGAAAATGCCCCACAACTGGATCTCATGGAGGCACTTCCCCAACTGAAGCTCCCTTCTCTGTGATAATTCCAGCCTGTGTCAAGTTGGCACACATAACCAGCCAGTACAATTGACCCCTTGTACACATCACTATTAAGCCCCAACCCTTACTTTTTTATTTATCCCCAAGAACTAAGGTCCCACAGTCTTTACATACTAAAAGTTCAATCTATTTAAAATGTCCAATATCTTTTAAAATTCAAAGTCTCTTAAGTGTGGGCTCCACTAAAATACGTTCTTCCTTCAAGAGGGAAAAATGTCAGGGCACAGTCACAATCAAAAGCAAAACCAATGTCTGGGATCCAACTCATGATCTTCTGGGCTCCTCCAAGGGCTTAAGTCACCTCTCCAGCTCTGCCCTTTGTAGCACACATCTTGTCTTCTAGGCTCCAGATGCCTGTACACCACTGCTGCTGTTGATCTCGGTGTTCATTGCATGGTACTGGCATTCCAAAAATACTGCTGTCTTTTGCTGTAACTAGGCTTCACCAATAGCCTCTCATAGACTGTCTTCATGGTGCCAAGCCTTAACTCCTTTGCATGACACCTTCAGTCCTGGGCCATTAATTGCAAACCAAGGCTGCCTCTTCACCAATGGTCTGCCATGGCCTCTCACTGTGCCAAGCCTCATCTGCTCTTCATGACCTTTTCATGCCTTCAAAACCAGTACCACCTGGGTGACACTTACACATTACCAAGTCCTGCTACAGCACAAGGTACAACCTTGGCTATCTCTGTAATACAACCTCTTTGTGCTGTCAGAAAACACTTCCTAGAAGATGTCACCTCAGTGATGCTGGTCTCTTCTTAATCACCGCTAATTTCTTAGCTCCAGCTGACCAGCATCAATAGTCCCAGTAATGCAAAGGTTTTGCTTTAGTAGTTCTGGTATCTTATTAATCACAGCTGATACTTCAGCCCCAGCTAACCAGAACCACAGAATCTTCACAATCAAAACAACATGACCCTGATAAGAGTCTTTAATCTTCCCTCTGAAATTTCACAAGCTAAGCCTCTATCTCTGCACTGTTCTCAACATGATCTTCCAAGCTCCTACAGAACATCCCACAGAGTTCTTAACAACCAGTGGCTCTTCTAGCTCAAAGTTCTAAAGTCCTTCCACAGTCCTCCCCAAAACATGGTCAGGTTGTCACTGGAATATCCCACTATGCTGGTACCAATTTGTCTTAGGGTTTCTATTCCTGCACAAACATCGTAACCAAGAAGCAAGTTGGGGAGGAAAGGATTTATTCAGCTAACTTCTACATTGCTGTTTATCACTAGGGTAGTCAGGACTGGAACTCAAGCAGGTCAGGATTTGTGAAGTGTGAGTTCACAATCAAATGCATGATTTGTGTAGATTTTTCTAAATATTACTTCTACTTAGATATAAGAAAGGATGCAATTTGAAAAGCCACATAATGGAAGTAGCAATTTCACATGGTAGAGCTCTATATTCTCCTGTTGTTATTCAATGTACCATCAGCACAATGTCTGTTATAGTCTCTCATGTATGGAAATAAAATGTAAAATTTGGTATCAACTTAAAGAGAGCTCAGCCCTAAAACTCCTTGGCTTTTCTAACTTGCTGTTCCTAGAACCAGCTACCAGCCTACTCCTAATGTGGTTAGTCTTGAAGTACTTTAGGACATATGTGACTAGCTTTTGTAGCTACACCCTACCAACTCAAGTCAGTTACTACTCATTAAGAGAAGTATGGCTGCGTCTATAATACTCTTTGTGTATTTCATCGGTATAACTTCCAAGTTTCAAATTCCCCTGGAAATCAGATAAAAAAAAATTATCCCTTGATAATTTCCTGATAATTCTTTTCTTCTAGTATTGCAAAGAAATGCTTTGATAATGGCATTTTAAAGTTTTGCAGAAAAGAAGACACAATGAGATCAATCAAGGTAGGGTTGTTCCTCTCATTACTTGTTCCTAGAGCAAGACTTTTACTTGATGAGCGTGATAATCCAGAGATTAACTGAACCATAATCAGTGAACTTTCATGATCAACTTTCAAGGTTAACCTATAATTTCCCAATTTCTTCATTCGTCTTGCCTATAGACAGAGATGGGGCAAAGGAGCAATCAGAAAAGAAGTGTAGAATCATATCAATATAATTATTGATGATAAGTAAGTTATACCAGAGAAAATGTCGGGGCAAATGTATTGTTACAATTATTCTTTTTTAATTTTAGAGAATTTCAAATACTTTTGTGTGACTCCTAAGCTTCATTGTTAACTTGGCTGGACTGATAATCACTTAAGAGAGAAATGGATGGTTGAGACATTGAGGAGGCCTCCTGATAAGTTAACTAAGGAGGAAGAACCCATGAATGTAAAGACAAAAGTAGAATCAAGCTGACTACTGGCATTTGTCTCTTTTCATTCTGATGGGGCGTGCAACGTAATTAGCTGTCTTGGATTCTTGTCACATTGTGCTTTCCACTGTAATACATAATAACTTTAAACTACGAGATGAAATAAACTCCCTTCTTTATTTAGTTGTGATGCCATGTTTTAGCTTATTTTTTGTAACAAGCAAAGTATCTCATAGATGCTTATTTTGATAATCCTTTTTACACATGGAAGGAGGTCAGGGATCTTTGAAGGGTGTTAGATTTTAAGTAGTTGTCTCACTACTCCTTGAAGAATATGCCATTTTCCATAACACATACTTTTAATTTTGTGCATTATTCTTTTAATTTTTTGAGATAAGGATTTATGTAGCACAGGATATGTCAACCATACTGAAGATGAACTTTATCTCCCAAGTTTTGGAATTTACAGCTATGTAGAACTGTACCTTGTTTATTTATAGGTATTAACAGTGATGTTTTATGATTCATTAGTATTCATGTATATTAATGTTACTTTTCCCAAAAATGTGATATAGAGTACTTTTTCTATTATATATACAAATTTAATCCATTATAAAACTTTGATATTATTTAAGACTTAATAGCCATGATGTCTGTTGAATATTACCATTGTTTTAAAATTTCACAGAGACTTGGGAGGTGAAAGACTCTCAGGATTCAAAGGGAGGGACCTTAGGTGAAATACTTTACAGTAGAGAGAAGGAACTTATAGAGCCCACCTCCAGCAGAAAGACAGGGCATCAAGTGAGGGATGGGGTTGTCATCCCACAGTCACATCTCTAACCCATAATTATTCCTGTCTGAAAGAGCTGCAGGGATGGAAATGGAGAGGAGCTTGAGGGAAAGAAAGTCCATTGACAGGCCCAAAGAGGGATCTAGCTCAAGGGGGTGGGGATCCCAAGGTCTCACACTATCACTGACGCTATGGAGCACTCACAAAAAGGGACTGTACTGGCTGGTTTTGTGTGTCAACTTGACACAGGCTGGAGTTATCACAGAGAAGGGAGCTTCAGTTGGGGAAGTGCCTCCATGAGATCCAGCTGTGGGGCATTTTCTCAATTAGTGATCAAGGGGGTAGGGCCCCTTGTGAGTGGTGCCAACCCTGGGCTGGAAGTCTTGGGTTCTATAAGAGAGCAGGCTGAGCAAGCCATGAGAAGCAAGCCAGTAAAGAACATCTCTCCATGGCTTCTGCATCAGCTCCTGCTTCCTGACCTGCTTGAGTTCCAGTCCTGACTTCCTCTGGTGATCAACAGCCATGTGGAAGTGAAAGCTGAATAAACCCTTTCCTCCCCAACTTGCTTCTTGGTCATGATGTTTGTACAGGAATAGAAACCCTGACTAAGACAGGAACCTAGTATGGCCGCACTCCTGAAGACCTAACAAGCAGCTGAAAGAGTCAGAGGCAAATATTTGCACTCAACCAATGGACAAAAGCAGCTGACCCCTCTTGTGAATCAAGGAAAGACTGAAAGAAGCTGAGGAGAAGGGCGACCCTGTAGCAGGATCAGCAGTCTCAATTAATCTGGACCCCCAAGATCTTTCAAACACTGGACCACCAAACAGGCAGCACACACCAGCTAATATGAGGCCCTCAACACACATACAGCAGAGGACTGCCAGGTCTGTGTTCATTCAGAGATGATGCACCTAATCTTCAAGAGATTGGAGGCCCCAGGGAGTTTAGAGATCTGGTTGGGTGGGGGCTAGGGGTGAGGATATCCCTGCAGAGACAGGCACATTGGGAAGAGGTATGGGATGTAGAACAGTTGGAGTGTGGACTGTGGGTGGGGGGCATAAAATCTGGAGTGTAAATAAATAAATAAAGGATAAAAATAAGAAAAATGACCCTCCTATAAAAATACAAGAATCTGAGAAAAAAAAAGAGGAAAGCTTAACACACAAGTAGGAAGTTAAAAAAAAAAATCATAGCACTACAGTGTGCTAATATGAGTTCTAAGGAGGAGTAGAAGTAGTAGAATACATGTATATTATAATGACTGACCTGAATAGTAATGACTGGGATTCCAACAGCAGCCATCTGTTCATTGCAAAGAATGTAGTTGTTCAGTCCACACCATTAAATACCTCAGCAGTTGTGTTTGGAATCACAAAAATAACTCTAAGCCACACATCCTACAAATAGTTAATATTTAAAATGCATAAAGATTTCCAACACAAAAATAAATTACAAAACTGATTTAAAATCAGCAAGGGATTCAAATAATCATTTCTTCAAAGCAGTACCAATGACCAACAGTTACATGACAAAATGTTCATATGGGAATGGAAATAATGCAATGAGGTATCACCTCTCATATGTCTATCAAATTAAATCATAAAGCCATACCGGTGATGGTATACTGTTAGAAATTAAAATTTCTGTGCATGTTCCATAAAAATATAAAATGTCTCAAGAACTATGGGAAACTGTTGAGATTCTCAAATGTTTAAGATAATGATACTGAATAGGATCTTGCATTCTCACCTCTGGTTGCACAAACATATTTGGTGGTCTGAGTATGCCTAGCTCAGGGAGTAGCATTATTAGATGACATAACCTTGTGTGTGTAGTAGGTGTGGCTTTGTTGTGTGTCATTGTGGGGTGGACTCTGAGACCTTCCTTCTAGATGCCTGGAAGTCAATCTTCTCCTGTTTGCCTTTGAAACAAGATGTAGAACTCTCAGCTCCTATTCTAGCACCATGTTTGCCTGGACATTGTCATGTTGCCTACCTTGAAAATAAGTATCTGAACTTTTGATCATGTAAGCCAGCCCCAGTTAAATGTTGTCCTTTATAAAACAAAACAAAACAAAAACAAAAAAAGAAATGTTGCATAACAATTTGCTTTCTAAAAGACAACAAATATCAGTAAGTAAGATTTTACACGTAGTGAAGAAACCGACACATTTCAAAAGGAAAAGTGCTGACCACTGTCCTGCAAAGACAGGAAAATTCCACATTGGCCTATCCCTAAGAAAAGAAAATGAAAGCACGTTGCAATTTTATAGTCTGCCAACATGTAAAACATCCATTTGCTGTTTTCAGGGAGTTCCATCAGGGACTGGCAGTAACAAATTGCTGACATCCCCAACTTGCAAAATCAGGAAAACCTCAGTTGTTTCCAATTGTTTACAGGCACCATTTAGTGGAGTGCAGCTGTGTCGTTCCCTGTGTTGCTCACCTGCCACACTGTGATTGCCTCAGAATTTACACCATCTGAAAAGTAGCAAAGATTCTTAAGAGATGTATCTGGCTTCAAATTAACCAGCAATGTACATAAACCCGTTCATTTTCCCATTAAAAAGAGAGCCACAGAGGAAGGCTCCCTGATCTTGGCAGATGGTAATAGAAACTCATCAGTGACTCTCAAGCTGCCTTCACATCATCCTAGGGAAAATTAGCACCTACTTGTTGGATTTATAGCATTTAAATTATGATGCCTTTTAAGGAAAGGCCAGAATTATCATCAAGGAAAGATGGATTAACTGTGGTATCCATTATGTAACTAAGCACCAAAGGTGAAATGTTGCGTTTAGACTTTCAAATGAAATAAGCTGTATGATTTAGGCTTTCTCTCCCAAATTATCCAATAAACTCATTAAGCCTCCTGAGGAGGGCAAAAGTATAGATAGCAGAGCAATCTGGAATTTTACACACACAAACACACACACACACATACACACACACACACAGAGAGAGAGAGAGAGAGAGAGAGAGAGAGAGAGAGAGAGA
>JADRCC010159897.1:0-16340 GCA_019843855.1 Hylomyscus alleni | reverse complement strand
TGGTCGTGAGTTCAAATCCCAGCAACCACATGGTGGCTCACAACCATCCCTAATGAGATCTGATGCCCTGTTCTGGTGCGTCTGAAGACAGCTACAGTGTACTCATTTATAATAATAAATAAATCTTAAAAAAAAAAAAAAAAACTTGTGTATATTTTAAAAAAAAAAAAAAAAAAGAAAAAAAGAAAAAATACTTTATTTTATTTTGAGACAGTATCTCTCTGTGTAGCCAGACTAGCCTCAAACTCACAGAGGTCTACCAGCCTGACTCTCTCTGCCTCCAGGACTAGGATTAAAGGCACATGCTGAAAATTTTAAATTAAATGGTTGGATGGATGGTTGGATGGACAGATGAACGGACAGACAGACAGGTGGATGGATGGATGGATGGATGGATGGATGGATAAAAGAATAAGACAAAGAAACCTATAATAAACTAAGAATTCGGGGGCTGGAAAAAAGGGCTCAGCAAGTTAAAGAGTACCAGCTGCTCTTCCAGAGGCCCCAGAGAGACAGAAAGTTTCTGGGGAGGGGAAAGGGACCGTCCAGGGAGTTCAGGGCTGCAGACACAAAACGTCCTCAAGTTTGGCTTCACTGACACTGAACCCAACACTATGGGAAAATTACTAGAATATAACTTTTCATGTATTTTTACCACATATTTTAAACTATCAGCTAAGGTGCACAACAGACCTATGAGGCAGCTGAGTGGAGAGAGGGACCAGGGGTAACCTAGGCCTCTAGGGCACATACATCAAGTCAAGGCAGACATCCACGGACAGTCCACCGTCCTCTGCCCTCTATTTTGGAACCCTGCCATGAGAAACAACAGCCAACAAAAGGACACACTGCACTAAACTATAATGTGGTGCAAATGCTGGTTCTGGACTCACTGGTACAAGTGCTATCAAGAGTAAAGAAGGCAGAATTTGGCTCCCAAAGTAAGCAAACTATAACAGCATGGTATGCGTGGAGAAACAAATGGCTGCACTGCCCAGTGAGCTGGCTCACAGTCTACCCAAGGCAGACGGGTGACAGAGAGAAGGCATGACAAGTACCACAGGAGAGCTGAGGAAAGGAATCAGATGGCTCTGAAAGACACAGAAGCCTCCCAGGCCTCAGGAGGCTGAGGCAGAAGGATCATGAGTTGAGCCAACCTGGCCTACTCAGTGAAACAATGTTTCACTTTAAAAATAAAGACAAAAGGGATGTAAAAATATATGTCTATCCTGTGACCTGTGGCTCCCTCCAGTCACAGATCCTGAGGAGCCCAAGCAACACTTGCCAGGGAGGACTTTCAGAAGGGGATACCAACAACCATCACCTTGGTATGTGAAGAGCTTGTCACCTTGCTTTATCTACGACTCTTACATTTTTTTATTTTTACAATGAACATGTTGTCCTATGTACACGAGGAATTTAAGAAGTTTTTAAATCAAATCCTGACAAGAAGCAAGTGAACTGACTTCAGAGACCAACAGCTCTGGAAGCCCCAGAATGCCAATGAGCAAGCCCAGTGCAGCTCCATCTTCCAGTAAACAATCCCAGCAGCACAGTCCAGCCTTCAGGCTTGTCAGACGTCCTAGAAGATCATCAGAGCGATGCGCCATGCAAGTTACAAAAACCTGCCTCCACCATGACTCTAGCATGTCAGTTTTAAAGTACAGTTAGGTATCAGTCACCTGGAAAGCCTACATTTCCAAACACTGTAATAGAGAACTCTTACACAACTGCTTTGTTCTGATTACACCCCTGTGGCTGAGCAGAACAGCACACATCACTGTAGGAGCCCACTCACCTGAATAATTCAAACACCCAAGCCACAGGGACACAGAGTGCCTGCGTGCTCAGGAGTGACATTTCCTTTAGCTGGGTGACATTTCTACAGTGGGTCTGTGCAGCTCTGTGCACACACTCAATGTGCCGAGTTTTCCACTTACTCTAAAAGTTTGAAATTACTGGAACACGAATCATTATCTCCAAAATAAATCTTATGTTTTTAAAAAGTGAAAAAAGAAATTTTATAAAAGTCAAAGAATTTAAATCATTTATTTCCATACCTCTCAGGAAAATAAAGCAAGGGGACAATTAATAACAGAAATAGAAATCACAAAATTGCAAAAACTAACAATTAAGTGCTTTTTTAAAAAACAAAGAAAGGAGGCCAGGTGTGGTAGCACACACCTTTAATTCCAGAACCTGGGAGGCAGAGGCAGGTGGATCTCTGTGAGTTCCAGGGTAGCCTGGTCTACATACAGAGTGAACTCCAGGACAGCCAAGGCTACACAGAGAAACCCTGTCTCAAAAATAAAAGTGGGTAGGGGGAGAATGGAGGGAGAGGAGGAGGGAGAGAGGGAGACTGGAAAGATAGTTCAGTGGCTGTAAACCCTGGCTGCTCTTCCAGGAGACTCTGGCTCGGTTCCCAGCACCCACATGGTCTTAGTTCCAGAGGATACAGTGTCTTCAGGGTTCTATGGTACCAGGTACACATGGGATACACACACGGTATACATATGGGGTACACACACGGGGTACACACACGGTATACACATACCTCCATGAAGGCAAAGCACGCCTACCAAAATTAACAAGAGAAGGCTCCTGCCCACCAAGCCTGATGACCAAATTCCCTGACTTCACGGCACATAGGTGCCATGATATGCATGTGCAAGTAGGCACACAGCACACACATGTATACAACACAAAAATAAATGTGTTAAAAAATAAAAAAAAGCCTACTAGAGCAGTGTCTCAGGAGAGACAGTCACTGGCAAGCCCTGACTGACAGAACACTCGCACTTCAGCAGGGGAGTCTGGGGTCTGGGTCGAAGGCCTACTCACGTCCTTCTGATTAAACGAATCCCTTCCTGACTCCTTCCTCCTTCAGTCCTTCCTTCCCTCCCCCACCGATAAGCTCAGGCTGGCCTGAACCTCATAATCCTCCCGGCTCAGTGTCCAAGTTCTAAGGTTGCAGGTGTGCCCAGCACATCTGGCCTTACTAACTTTCAAAAGTTAAAATGAACAATGAGATAGAGAAAAGCCTGTCGGGGACCCAGAGTTGCAGCACATGCCATAACCCTAGCACTTGGGAGGCAGAGGCTGAGGGTCAGGGGTTCACATTTATCTCTGCAACAGGAGGGTTTGAGTCAGTGTGGGACAGATAAAATCCTTTCTCAAAATATAAACCAACAACAAGCCTGTTAGGTTCCCAGACTATCCCCCAGGGGCCTCATTATACAAGAGACTTTTATGTAGCTATTAGTAAAGCAACAACTATAAATGATATCTTCGTTCTTTTAGGTTGGGTTTTTCATGAATATTCAGTTAAGATTCCAAGTAGTTGAGTTTGTTAATGTACTTGAGAATGAAGTCATATGAAGATGAGCAGGGAAAAAAATGAATGAAGAAACTGTTCAAAAGGGGGCTGGAGAGATGGCTCAGTGGTTAAGAGCACTGACTGGTCTTCTGAAGGTCCTGAGTTCAAATCCCAGCAATCACATGGTGGCTCACAACCATCCATAATGAGATCTGATGCCCTCTTCTAGTGTGTCTGAAGATAGCTACAGTGTATAATATATAATAATAATATAATATATAATATATAATAATAAATAAATCTTAAAAAAAATAGTTCTTCCTGTTGTGGACCCCCCAACCATAAAAAAAATTTAAAAAAAAAAAAGGAAAAGAAAAAAAGAAACTGTTCAAAAAACTCAACAGAAATCGCCAGGGGTGGACACCAGTAAACCCAACATGCAGAAGGCAGAGGCAGGTGGATGATTCTCAGTTCGAGGCCAGCCTGGTCCACAGAGTGAGCCCCAGGACAGCCAGGGCTACACAGACAAAACCTGTCTCAAAAACAAACAAACAAAAATTTAAACAAAAAGAAAAAACAATAAGCAGGAATCCTCAATTCCCAAAAACTCAACAAATTTTGCCAAGGGCTGCATCACACACAACAGAAATGAGAGCAGGTTCCTTCTTTGTCAGGCATGGTAGCCATCGATCTATAGACTAGCACCAAAGACGTAAGAGACTGGGGTTGAAGGCTGGCCTCAGCTGCACAGCATTCAGAGGCAGCCTATCAATGACGAGAAAGGGAGGAGGAGGCAGAGAAGGCAGAAGGAAGGAAGGGGAAAAGAAGGGGAAGAAGAGGAGGAGGACAGAGGAAAGAGGAGAAAGAAGGAAGGCAAGAGAAAGAAAAAAGGAGAAGAAAGAAAGGAAAGGGAAGAAAGAGGAAGGAGAAGAAAGAGGAGGAAGAGGAGGAGGAGCCAGGAGCCAGGCACAGCCCACAACTGTAATCCAGGCTGAGGCAGGGACATGACAGCAAACTCAAAGCCAACAGTTACACAGGCATTCAAGAGCATCCCATAGCACACTGTTACCATCTTCAGCTCTCGACGGGAGACCTCAGGGAGGTCTGAGAACTTAGTTACATTACATGCTACAGACAGAGGTGATCACATCTGAAAACAAGACAAAGGGCCAAACTCCTCCTCCTTCCTATAATCCATTCTTTAGATTTGTAAGCATGCTCACACACGCCAAAGCACAAGCGTAAAGGTCAGAGGACAGGTTGCCGTGGTTGGTTCTCTCCCACCATGTAGGTCCCAGGGATCAAACTCAAACTGACAAGTTTGAACAGGTTTGGCAGCAAGAATCTCTATCCACTGAACCATTTCACCCACCCACTTCATTTTCTTTCACTGAGCAAAGAACACAGCAAAGTGGCAGATATTCCAGCAGCTAAAGGAAGAAGACAGAAGGGACATATAACTTACAAACTAGAAAGTTCCTAGAAACTCTAACATCGCCTGTGTCACTAAGAGCTATCTGAAAAAGAAACAAATCATAATATTTAGTCCTTTAAAAATTACTCGAATTGCTTCTCAGCCTTCGCTAAGATCCAGTATAGAAATTACTCAAGATAAGGAGTGGTGGTGTATGCTGTGGCAGAGCACTTACGTAGCAGGGTGAGCCCAGCACTGCACATGCACTATGTGTGGACACTAGTCTTCAGAAGGAAACATAAGAGCCTCAGATGTGTGCTGTACATTTACAGGAGTTTAAATGAACTAGCAACAGCCCAGGAAACACAAAGCTCAGAGATCACAAACAACCCACCAGACTACTTTTTAAACCAACCCTTGTTCTCATTCTTGACTTGAATAGCCTCAATGAAGGCAATTCAAATTTACAGTCTAACCCGAAGCAGCTGCACTCCAAGTTCCACTGGTCTGAAATACTTTCTATTTTTAGTTTCAATGATCATGCAGTTGGCTAATTACCATAAAATTTAAACTATAACTCAAAGCCATGAACAAGCTAACACTCTACTACAGAAAGCTTGCACGTGCTACAACAACGCTAAGACTGACTGAAGCCCTGTGGCTTCCTAGAGAACTTCAGTTCTCAGGAACTTAGTGCACAGGGGGGATGTGAGAGAGAAAAAAAGAATCACTTGTCTTGTAACTTAAAATACACTGCAAAGCAAGAGATAACTCAGCAGTTAAGAGCACTGACTGCTCTTCCATAGGACCTAAGTTCAATTCCCAGCAACCACATGGTGGCTCACAACCATCTGTAATGGGATCTGATGTCCTCTTCTGGTGTGTCTAAAGACAACTACAGTGAACTCATATACATAAAATACACTCCAATACAAACTGGGGCTACAGCTCAGTGGTTGTGTACCTGCCTAGCATACCCAAGGCTGTGAGTTCAATCCCCAGCACCAAAGGTGCTGAAAGAAAAGTATGCCAATAAAATGTGCTATGTAGCTTAATTGAATATACTGAGCACACTGGCCTTCAGGAGTGTATTTGTGTAAATTTCAAAAATACTCACAGACACAACAAACACATGTACATTTTCAAAGGACATCCCTTCCAGCTCAATTTGTTTTCCCTTGAGTCTGTTCTATTTAAAAAGAAATCCCATAAATGCAGACACAAAACACACGTCACTTACAACTGTCACCTTGGAATGACACAGTAAGAAGTGTACTCGTTGCTCTGCCTCTAAACAACACTGGAAGAAATCCACATCAAGATAAATGTGTCCCAGCACTTGGGAGGCAGAGGCAGGTGGATTTCTGAGTTTGAGGTCAGCCTAGTCTGCAGAGTGAGTTCCAGGACAGCCAGGGCTATACAGAGAAACCTTGTCTTGAAAAACCAGAAAAAAAAAAGATAAATGTGTTTTCCCTATGATTATCCAAACATATCCTAATTATCCTAAACACTCTTACATTATTTATTTAATGTGAATGGGTGTGTGTGTGTGAGTGTGTGAGTGTGTGTGAGTGTGTGTATGCACGCTCACGCATGCGCACCATAAGCTTGACCGGTGGCCATGGAGACCAAAAGAGGGCATCAGATCCCCTGAGACTATAGTTACAGAGGATTGTGGGTGCTGGGAGTGGAAGCTGGTATTCTGGAGAGCAGGGGTGCTCTTGACCACAGAACCACCTCTCCAGGCACTACGGCATCCTGCTGCACACTCTACAGCCTCCCTCCACTTGACAGGATGCTGGAGATCCTGGGCTGGCTTCTGCTTTCTTTGTTTGAGACAGAGTCTCACAGCACTATTTAGCTCAGGCTGGCCTAGAACTAACAATCCTCCTGCCTCAGTTTTCACACCTGGCAGTAATACCATATCTTTCAATTGCTATGGCAATAATACATTTCTAAGTTGTGAATGCATATACCAGATATAACTTCAGAGAGAGAGACCTCGTTTATTTTCCTTTTTCCACTGTTTCCAATCTCCAAGTTTCCAATATAAGAAACTTGAAACATGAGATCACAATATAACCATTCTAGAACTTAAAAATACTCAGTTTACAACCTAACACCCGCCGGGCGGTGGTGGCGCATGCCTTTAATCCCAGCACTTGGGAGGCAGAGGCAGGTGGATTTCTGAGTTCGAGGCCAGCCTGGTCTACAGAGTGAGTTCCAGGACATCCAGGGCTACACAGAGAAACCCTGTCTCGAAAAACCAAAAAACAAAACAAAACAAAACAAAACAAAAAACAAAAAAAAAAAAAAACAAACCTAACACCCATTGGGCCATCACCTGCACAGCACTGGAAACTCACTTCCATATAATCTCTTCAAGTATATAAGGGTCTGCTTTCCAAACTTGGTCAAGAGTAAACCTCAAATGTACAGTGGTGATCTCTGTAATCCCAGCATCAAGAGGCTGAGGCAAGAGGATGAAGAATAGTTCACAACCAGCATGGACAACACAGCAAGACCCTTCGCAAAACAATTAACAGTTCTGTAAGTATATTTTATAGGTATATTTCAGGACAGAAAGAGATTCTGAAATCTACTCAATTCATACTCATATGTATGTATAGAAAAGAAAAATCAACAATTATTATAAAAAGTAAATCCAATTTAGAAATCCTCTTCGGTTTCTCAGTCATTCCCAATGAGACTTGTCCCTTGTCCCTTAGCCATCATGCTGAAGTCCCTTGGAGTAGCATGTGACTTTCTTTGCTGCAGTAGTCTTTACTTGTCAGCTCTGTGGGAAGGCACTGCAAGGCAGACACTCAAAGTGTGAAGACCCAGCAAATCTACCTCTGTCCTGCTAGATCTTATAACCTGCACCATGCAGCTTAGCAATCAATAGGATCTGAACTCATAAAGCAGCTGAAGATGCTTTCCACCCGAAAATGCAAACTTGCGGATATCAGTCCAATCCTTGGAACTTATGTAAAGTAGAAGAGAGTTGGCTGTACAACATTGTCCTTTGACTCTCATGCAAGTGAAAGAGCCATTTATTTCGTATGTGTGTGCGTGTGTGTGTGTGTACATATGGGTGTGATGTCTGTGAGTGTGGTGTGTGTGTACATGTGTGTACTGTATGTGCATGTGTGCAGGTTGTGTATGGTGCATGTGTGTGACTGTGCATGCCATGTGTATACATGTATATGTGTACATGGGGTGGTTTGTGGTATGTGTACATATGTATACATGTGTGTGTATGTGTGTACCCACGTGTGGGGTGGGAGTGGTCAGAGGAAGACTGCTGGGAGTCAGCTCTCTCCTTCCTCCATGTAGTATGTGGTATGTGTACATATATATACGTGTGTGTACGTGTGTACACACGTGTGGGGTGGAGTGGTTAGAGGAAGACTGCTGGGAGTCAGCTCCCTCCTTCCTCCATGTAGTATGTGAACATATGTATACATGTGTGTGTACATGCGTATACATACATGTGGGGTGGAGTGATCAGAGGAAGACTGCTGGGAGTCAGCTCCTTCCTTCCTCCATGTAGGGCCTAGGGATTGAACTTGAGTCACTGAGAGGCCGTCAAGTGCTGAGCCACCTGCTAGCCCTTGATTTTTCTATCTATTGACTCATTTATATGAGTACTCTATTTGTACATATTCTGCCTTCATGGCAGAAGAGAGCATCAGATCCCATTACAAATGGTTGTGAGCCACCATGTAGATACTGGGAACCTCTGGAACCCAGGTCCTCTGGAAGAACAGTCAGTGCTCTTAACTGCTGAGCCATCTCTCCAGCCCCTAGCCCTTGATTTTTAAAAGGGTTTTAAGATCTGGATCTCCATCTGCATAAGAGCACACAAGAGCTGCTATCGGCTATCACATGTAAGAACTGAAGATCGGACTCAAATATAAGAGCTGAAACCACACAGTGATGGCGGCTGCACAACGGGAATGAACTGAGGGTCTCTGAAATGCACACTTCTTAAAGCTTTTTATTTTATGCATCTGGGTGTTCTGCCTACTTGGTACCAGAAGAGGGCACCGGAACTGGAGCTACAGACAGTTGTGAGCCACCATGTAGGTGTGAAGAATCAAACCCGGGTCCTCTGGATGAGCAGCTAGTACTCTTGACTGCTGAGCCATGTCTCCAGACCTTGAAGTATAAGTTTTAAAAGGCAAGTGTTTGGCAGGTGTATTTTTTAAATCACTGGTCATGGCGGCACACTGAAGGTGCAAGCAAGTTCAAAGTGAGTAAGACCTTGAACTTACTGCACAGTAAGACCTTGTCACTAAAAGATAAAAAATTTAAGAAACAAACAAACAAACAAACAAATAATGATCAGGCTTGGTGACACACAGGTACTCCTGCTGGGAGAGAGGGGACATTCTGGCAAGGTCTGGAAAACTAAAAATGCATCACAAGCCTACTACTTCAGCATCTCTTTCAGAGACCACAAAACACTCAGGCCGACTGGAGTCGGGGCAGCAGCCAGTCTTCCTAACTCCAGGGCAAAGCAGACACTTCATCAGTCACTCAGGGCCATAAAAGCTTTTGCCAAAAACCTTTTATTTTTTATTATTTATTTTGCGATGGGATTTGTCTACATAGCTCTGGCTGTCCCAGAACTCACTCTGTAGACTAGACAGGCCTCTAACTCACAGAGATCTGTCTGCCTCTGCCTT
This sequence comes from Hylomyscus alleni, assembly GCA_019843855.1. Taxonomy (NCBI): domain Eukaryota; kingdom Metazoa; phylum Chordata; class Mammalia; order Rodentia; family Muridae; genus Hylomyscus; species Hylomyscus alleni. The sequence continues at coordinate 6,919 of JADRCC010159897.1, read as the reverse complement.
CCAAGTGCTAGGATTAAAGGCACGCACCACAGTGCATGGCCACAGAAAAAGTTCTAATAAATCTGGCCATGATGGCCCATGTCTATAATCCCAGCACTTGGAAGGTAGAAGCAGGAGAATCAGAAGTTCAAATTCATCCTGAAAAATAAAAGCCAAATAAACAGTTTGAGGCTGTGGCTGATGACAAGACAGAACTTGAGCAGTAAACAAATGCAATGCTATAGGGCCGACGCCTCGGGCACCATGGAGCCACTCCCCGGCCCTAGCTGATCTGAACCAACTCTAGACCTGAACTCTCCACTGCTGCCCTCCTTGTCTACCTGGCTGACCCCTAAGATCTTAGCACCATCTTCTCTCTAAGCTAAATCCTGGCACTGGCGAAGGCACTGGTTGGTGTAGTTCTCAGGGAGCACACATGTCTAACTCAGCACTTGGCTGGTTATGGAGGAGCCATGTCAATGAGCTCTTTATTCTCTTTGCCATCCAAGTGCTTAAACCAAGGTGACCCCACACATGTGGGCAAGCACATGGGCACTCCAGTGCCACATCCCAGCAGCCCCAGGCCACCTACGCACAGTTATGTAAGGGAGAAAAAGGAGTCTCCATGTCACTGACATCATGGCCAGCTTCTCCTAGTACAGCTAGGCCCAGGCCCAGTACAGCTCCACGCTTGGAACTTGTCTGCTCGCCTTGCTTCCTTGGGAACATCCTCACAAAGGCACTATGGGCTGTTGTTGGCTTGTGTCACTCTTCTGGATTGACTGAGAACAAACAGTGAGAGTGCTATCTAATTTATGCCTGTACTGCAGCTTAGACCACATCCAGCAAAGCACCTGACCTGCTCATGGGTATTCAAATAGCACAGTGCTCCAGCAGGAAGCACCAGTCACCAACTTCAGCTTCTCACTTTCTTCCAAAGTCCAAAGTGAGGACGTTCCTTTAGCAGCCTGGCCTCGCCCAGCTCATCCCCAACCACCCGAGCTTGTCCCACACACAAGCTCAGTGCACTGTTGTCTTCACTTCTGCCAGTGTCAGTCATAAAATCTATACTCAGTTACATTATGTGGATCTCCTGTCAGCAACTACAAAAGACAGTTAGAAATTCAGCACTGACTCCACAATGCCTGTGCTGCCTACCTGTTTGCCCACTGTGTGTGGTGCTGGAAGCTCAGTAAGGTTCCAGGTTGCCAGCTCTGGCACTGTATTCAGTCTAACACTTCATGTGACCATCCTCCCTGAGCCCAGTAAGAAAAACCAATCAGCCTGTGCTAAGGAAACAGCTGAGCTCTGCAGCATGACTCTAGAGACTTCCCATGTGCACAGTGATAAGTATCAGGGTGAAGACATAAGCCTAACCTTAAAATTAACATAAATATATGAACATGTATATGAGGACATATCTATATAAATATCCTATAAATAAAGATGGAGGGCATTTTATTCACTCTCAATGTTTCTGCATTTTGACTGTGTTCTATCGCAGGGAGGCTCTATCACACTGTCAGTACTCAAAAGTACTAAATGGCTCAGCTTTCATATTTTAGATTTTCAGATCAGGGATGTCCAGCTTATATCAACACTTCAAAGAAGCCTGGCATGGTGGCACACACCTTTAATCCCAGTACTCAAGGCAGAGACATGTAGATCTACTATGAGTTTGAGACCAGCCTGATCTACAAAGAGAGTTCCAGGACACCCAGGGCTTCACAGAGAAACCCCATCACAAATAAAATAAACAAACAAACAAAAAACAAAAAACACTTCAAAATCAAAACCTGAAAAATAAAATTAAATAAACATACATGTACCATGTAACTAAACAGCTCCACTACTGGCTATAGCCAACATATGGGCACCAAGAAAGGCAAACATTCATGAGTCAAAAAATATAAGAGACCACATGTCCATCAATAACAAAGCAAATGAACTATCATAGCTACAAATCTAAGTATTGTGTACAATGAAGGAGAAAGCACGAGACCCAAAAGGGAAACCAGAAACAAAGGACAACATGCCACTTAAGTAAATGCAAGAATGGGTAAAGCACACGCGTGTACACGTCAGTATTTGGTAATGTCTGGGGACACCTCAGATAATCGAGATGTTTGTATTCTTTCTTGCTGGTTTAGTTTTGTGACAGTACCTCATGTAGCCTAGGCTAGCCTCCAAATCACTATATGGCTGAGGATAACCTTGAACTGGCCTTCCTGCCTCCATCTCCAGGTGTATACCAACACAGGCAATTTTACAGGGTGTGAGGCCCTTAGCTTTTCTGCAAGATAGATGGGAACGCTATACACTAAGCCACATTCCTAGCCAATGTTTTCTTTCTTTTTTTTAAAGATTTATTTATTTATTTTATGTATGTGAGTACACTGTCGTTGTCTTCAGGCACACTAGAAGAGGGCATCAGATCCCATTAGAGGTGGTTGTGAGCCACCATGTGGTTGCTGGGAATTGAATTCAGGACCTCTGGAAGAGCAGTCAGTGCTCTTAACTGCTGAGCAATCTCTCCAGCCCCCTAGCCAATTTTTTTTCTTTACCACCATAGTAGGCTCAAGGGGGCATTTCTTTTGTAAAAATGCAATGTAAATTTACTCAACTACTGAACTCTGTTTTACAAACTTTGAAAAAACTATTCTGAGGACTAGAGAGACAGCTGGAGGTGAAGAGCCCCTGCTGCTCTTTCGGAGGACCTAGGTTCAGTTCCCAGCCCCCACATCAGGGGGCTCATAACCCCCCTATAATTCCAGTTCCAGGGTAGTCAGAGCAACAAGACCCTGTCTCAAAACAATCATTGCAGAAACAAACCTAAATTCTGTCTGGCTCTTTTTCCTAGTTTGTTCTGGACGCACAGTCTCAGTGTGACTTTTATGTATGCTGGCCTCAGCTTGCCAAGTCCTATGGCGAAGCATGCATCGCCTCCACTGTACTGTACAGCACTATAATGCATCACTTGTACTATACTGTGCTATACTGTACCACAATGCTGCACCTGTACTGTATTGTAATGTACTATACTGCACTACACAGGCCACAGCTGTAGTATACTATACTACACTGTACTATACCATGCTATATGTGCATCACCTGTTCTATACTGTGCTATACTGTACTACAATGCTGCACCTGTACCGTACTGTACTGTACTGTGTCACACATGCATCACTTGTACATACTGGACCTCACATGCATCGTCTCCTCTAACTGTACGCACCATTGTTATACTTGCTCTTAGCCGATGGCCAAGAAGGAACTTAGCCTTCTCAGTAGACACCTAAGCAGAGTGACTGGAAGGAGACATAGAATCACTGTTTATAGCGAGCACAGTCAGGATGAAGGAAGGGTGTGCATTTCCCCTCGGTTCCTCTTCATCAACAAGCATGTGGTATTCTACCGGAGGGAAGACACTGCCAGGCTGCCTTCGCCATAGCTTACCGACAGTCTACCTTAGTGGAGGTGAAAGCACTGAGACCACTGAACCACAATTGTCACCACAAGAGACAACCAAACATTTGTTACAGCTGCTGTGGTTCTTTCTTCGTTATCATAGGTCAGATTAAAGTTTTGGCAATGTCCTAGCACTGTTCAGTTTTGCTGATGAACAACACGTGTACCACCCGGTAAAATCCAGACAGGACTTAACAAGTGAGGTGTATCAAACACAACACTGTTGTTGTCAGGTTTCTAGGCGTGGCTGCTGCTCAAGTCATGAGACCTGTGATCTGAGTCAGGCACCCACTGTCCTTCGTCCCTCCCACACATCTCACACATAGCTAACAGCCACACAGCATGGGTCTGAGTAAAACTGAAAAGATTTAGAGAGGGGTTTCTTCCTCTTAAAAGTGAAAATGAAGACAGAAAAAAAACTACTATGGAAATCTACGTCAACACAGAGAAAAAGACTTGGGGAGCACGCTAGAAATCCCCGGGAAAGGGCAGCCCTGGCCTTTGGCTTAGGAGGGCCCAGCTTGCCCTTCTCACTACTTGTGTGTGACAATTTCCTTTGTGAGGGAGAAATGCAAGAGTAGGAGGGGTCAGATTCCAGGAAGCCCCAGATCTAAAAAGGTGTCAGACAGTGTGGACACTCCCTCCAGACATAGAGATTTTTGAGGATGATCTAGTCCAATGGCTCCCTGTGAGCCAGCTAAGCCTTTGCTAATTGGATAGCTTATCTGTAGCTCTTTATTCCCCAAACAGGAGCTGTTGGTGACCGAGGAATAGTCCCCTCATTGTGAGAAATGGAACCCAGACCCAGCTCTGAACCAATCACAAGCTACCATCATGGGCTCTTAATGTAAAGGCCTCAAGCTTCGGGGATATGAGTTCTTCTGACACAGTGATATAGATTTCAACACAAATCCAAACTGCTCCATCCTAAATAGTCTGCGGAGACTCCGGGTCTCACTCATACAAGCACATTAGGACCCTCCTCGTATTAACTCAGCCTTAAAGTAATAAAGGCCAAGCAGAGCATGGTGGTACACACTTTCATCCCAGTGCTTGGGAGGCAGAAAGAAGAGGATCTCTGTGAATTCCAGGCCAGCCTCATCTACAGAGAGGATTCTAGGTACAGCCAGACCTGTTACACCCAGAAATACTATATCAAAAAACCAATAAAATAATTAATTAAATTAATAAATATAATAAAGACCATACAAATATTTTGTTCATTTCTGTCTCCATTTTGATCTCTTAACACCATATCATTTGGCAGATAAATGTGCTCTATGTAGGGGGAAAATTGACACTTCTTTACAACAAACTTGCAAGTATTTCTCTATCAGCCAAGACTAGAACCTATCTCCTCATGGCAGTGCACAGAAGGAGGCATGTGTTTGGTAAAACACAAAAAGTGTCACAGAAATGAAGTGCTCACAGTTTGTAAATTACTATGGAAACTAAGTGTTTTACTGCCAAAATCTCTGCGTTACTTTCTAATCTCTTGAGCCAGTCTAACCCCATATTCCCATGAAGCTTTCTCCACGAGCCCCAACCCTTAAACCTGACTTTCCTGACCTAGCCTGGCATCGTGGCCAGATTGTTTTCACACTGCACAGTGCATGTTGCTGCACGGAGACGGGGCAGGTGCAAGGACACCTGGGATCCCTCCAAATCCAGGCTTTGGGCTTTCACAAGCCCAGCTATGGAAAACTACCTGCAGGTTCTCGAAAGTTCCACTCTCCAAATGGGACTGCCATTGTGACCATCGCAAAGTCTTCAGCCCATTCTTACCTCACTCAGGCCTACAGTTACGATTGTTTGAGGAACACTGCAGAGGCTGAGGGTAGGTGGCAGTTATCAGAGGATGTGCATCTTTACAGATGCTCAAGCCAACAGTTCCCTGTAGCTTAGAAATACTTAGCTTTTACGATTTTAGCCATGGTTCTGTGAGTGTGATGGGGGTTCGAGGAGTACTTGTCTTAGCGTGTGTGTGGAGGTCAGAAGGCAACTGCAGGCCAGTTCTTTCCTTCCATTTCATGGGTCCTGAAGATAGAACCCAGGCTTGTCGGCAGGCACCGTTGAGCAGAGTCACACACCTCCTTACTTAAGATATTTAAAATGGATTTCTCTCAGAGAGAAGAGACTATCTCTCATAGCTTAGCGAGACTATCATCGTTGGCCAGACTGAGTGTAGTTTCCTGAGCATATCGTGTTGCTTCCCATCTGCTCACCACTTTAACCCAAAGAGTAAAGGAGAACCCTTCTCCCTAGCACACTGTGTAGTCTAGGCAGAAAGAGGACCAGAACTCCACAACCTAGGGCAGGCTGTAACTCAGTGGCAGAGCACCATGTGATGTGCCTAGGGCCCTGGAGTCACCCCAGACATCAACAGGAAGAGGAGAGAAGACCATGCTTCAAGCTGGAAACCTTTAGCACTAAAACAAAAACACTCAGTCTATCTGGGCGCTTGATTCATCTTCAAGAAATCTAATCTATCTTCAAGAAATCTCCTAATCCATCTTCAAGTAATCTCCTAAGGCTTGTTTGGTTGGTTTGGGTTTTTTTGTTTGTTTGTTTTTGTTTTTGTTTTTGTTTTTGAGACCTTGTCTCACTATGTAGCCCAGGCTGACCTGGAACTCCCAGAGATCCACCTGCTTCTCTGCCCCTACCTCCAATCCCAGTGAGGAGATTAAAGGTCACACCACTATACAGTTTCAATCTTTTGTCTTTTGAATGCTTCATGATGTTCTCTCTTGTTTTTCCAGTACTGACAAAGACATGTGAGTTACTAATAGAAGAAGAGACCTAAGTTAGGAACTGTACACTCTCAGGGAGTTACTGATAGAAGAAGAGACCTAAGTTAGGAACTTTACACCCACACTCTCAGGAAGTCTTAAAGGAAGTGCCTAAAACAGACACTTGATACAGATGACCTCAGAACCTCCGAAATATCTCTGCAAACCAAGTTTGCCAAAACTAATTGCAAACAAAAGTTGCATGATTCTTTGTACCTTATGTAAAATTCTCCTTTCCCTTATTTTTTCTATTGTCTCCAAGAAAGTGTGTTAAGCCTTAAGCAAAAATTTTAATCTAAAAATTTTTTCGAAATGTATTTAAGGAATAAGGACGGGCTGGTGAGATGGCTCAGCGGTTAAGAGCACCGACTGCTCTTCGGAAGGTCATGAGTTCAAATCCCAGCAACCACATGGTGGCTCACAACCACCCATAATGAGATATGATGCCCTCTTCTGGTGTGTCTGAAGACAGCTACAGTGTACTTACATATAATAAATAAATTAATTAAAAAAAAAAGAAGGTGGCGTTCGCCGGGCGGTGGTGGCGCACGCCTTTAATCCCAGCACTTGGGAGGCAGAGGCAGGCGGATTTCTGAGTTCGAGGCCAGCCTGGTCTACAAGAGTGAGTTCCAGGACAGCCAGGGCTACACAGAGAAACCTTGTCTCGAAAAACCAAAAAA
>JADRCC010159896.1:0-18770 GCA_019843855.1 Hylomyscus alleni | reverse complement strand
ATTTATTTATTTATTTATTTATTTATTTATTTATTTAATGTATATGAGTACACTGTGGTTGTGAGCCTTCGTGTGGTTGTTGGGAATTGAATTTTTAGGACCTCTGCTCACTCTACCCACCCCCATAGCTCCAGTCGGCCCCTCTCGCTCAGGCCCAAAGATTTATTTATTATTATAAATAAGTACACTGTAGCTGTCTTCAGACACACCAGAAGAGGGCGTCAGATCTCATCACAGATGGTTGTGAGCCACCATATGGTTGCTGGAATTTGAACTCAGGACCTCTGGAAGAGCAGTCAGTGCTCTTACCCGGTGAGCCATCTCGCCAGCCCTGTTTTTGTTTTATTTTTAAGGTTTTGTTTATAAGCAAGAAGAACCAAGTTGAGCTTCCGTGAGCAAAGGCAACAGGCCATCTATGAGCACACAGGGCACCTGGGATGCCCAAGGTAGAAAAGCAGCTTGACGGTAAGCTGCTCCGGCCTACTCGCTCTGGCCCTCCATCTCTGCCTCCCCTCCCAGCTTCACTCAGCCTCACTCTTTCTCCCCTCTTGGGAAACACTCTGCTATTTAGTCCTTGAACTGTCAGAGTGTCAATCTTCAACTTCCCTTTGGGACTAGCATCTCATTCTCAAAGCCAAAGTCCTTGGAGAAGAAGAAATTGACTGTGGGACTATTCTTACAAGGTATCTGGGATGGGATAAGCTGTGTCTTCCCTAAAAAGACACCATACCCCCAACTCAGAATGTGACCCTTTTTGGAGAGGGCCACTGCAGATGTCATGAGGACATACCACAGTAAGGTGGGGGCTGGTGTCCTTGTAAGGGAGAGGGAAACCGGGACACAGGTGGAGGCAGAGGAGAAAGGCGGTCACGGAAGGATGGGGAGTGTTTTCAATGATGCTGCCTTGAGCCAAGGAGTGCCCAGGGCTATTAGAACCTGGAAGAGGCTAGAAGGTTCTCACCTTAGAAGCTTTGGGAAACCAAAGCTTTCAGACTTGTGCCCTCCAAGGTCAGGAAGCAACAGTGTCTGAGCTTAAAGCAATGTGAATTTTGGCATTTTGGGTGGCAGATATAGAAAACCAGTATAGTATCCAGCATGATCCACTCTGGCCTAGGGGACCAGATCTTAAGAGTACAAATGTGGCCCTTCAAGACTTACCCCTACGGAAGGATGAATCGTGTGGGGCAGATGCCCTGAAGTGCCATCCATCTAGTTCCCTAGACCTGGGCCAAATAGAGTCTTTGCTTCTCTTTTTTTCTTTTTTGATTTCCCTTTAAAATATTCAGCTCTTTCACCCTTCTGGAATGTACTGTGGTGTGTGGTATAAGATACAAATCTGTTGTTTTCCATATAGTAATCTGTTTCTCTAATGATTTCTTTTTTTTTTTTTTCTTTTTTCTTTTTTTGGTTTTTTGAGACAGGGTTTCTCTGTGTAGCCCTTGGCTGTCCTGGAACTCACTCTGGAGACCAGGCTGGCCTCGAACTCAGAAATCCACCTGCCTCTGCCTCCCAAGTGCTGGGATTAAAGGCGTGCACCACCATCACCCGGCCTCTCTAATGATTTCTATTCATGCCCTCTGACTGCTGTGTTGCTTTTCATTTATTAAATTGAGCACTGATGTTTGAAAACTAATTTGGGGGGGGGGGGGCTGGAGAGATGGCTCAATGGTTAAGAGCATGACTGCTCTTTCAGAGGTCCTGAGTTCAATTCCCAGCAACCACATGGCAGCTCACAACCATCTGTAATAGGATCGGATGCCCTCTTACCACTGGCCAGCAATAAGTAAATCTTAAAAAAAAAAAAAAAAAAAAAAAAAAAAAAAGAAAGAAAGAAAGAAAGAAAAAGAAAACTATTTTTGAACTTTCTGGGCTGTGTTCCTGTCATGGAGTGAGAAGACTCTGTAGGTCTGGAGGATTTTGTGGGGATTGGGGAGGGGGGGCGGTTGATTTTAAGAGCTCATGCCTGCTGGCCACTGAGCTACTGCAACTGCAAGCTTAATCACTGACCTGAGCTCTGAGCTCCTCCCTTCTTTGGTGCCTTCCTCTAAATGCTTTGTCTATAGCAATCTGAAATATCCACTTCCTAGAAACACACTCTCTCGAGAATGGGGGTGTTTATGAAATGTTTCTGAGGGTTTTTTAAAGCACATTAGACCTCCTCTGGTGGAAGTAGCTGGGCTGTATATGGCCCACCTCTTCCCCCCTTTTGTGAAGGTTTCATTGTGTTGCTCACACTTGAACTCCTGGCTTCAAGTGCTCTTACACCAGCTTCTCAGCTAGCTGAGACTACAGGCTCACCACTGAGCCCGTCCTGATCCTCTTTCTGAAACTGATCCTGGTCCTGTTAACATGTCTGGCCTTACGGCAAGTTAAAACATAATGAAGCTTACATAGTAGCTTAACCGTCAGGGTTAAGTATGTTCACGCAGTAAGCACTCGGTCAACAGCAGGTGAGAATTCCTACCTCATTCTTGCAGGTAGTCCACTCTGATCATGTTCTGTCTTCCTCACCTTAGATCATGCTGGAAGGGAAAGGGGCTCTGCCCTCCTCCAAAATGTCTATAAAGCCCTACATGGTGAAAGGGCCTTTGAGATGTGGTTAAATTAAGGATTTTTCTTTTCTTTTTGAGACAGGGTTTCTCTGTGTAGCCTTGGCTGTCTTGGAACTCACTCTGTAGACCAGGCTGGCCTCGAACTCAGAAATCCGCCTGCCTCTGCCCCCCAAGTGCTGGGACTAAAGGCGTGCGCCATCCCTGCCTGGCTAAATTAAGGACTTTTAAAACTCCATTACATTGTTATTTTGTGTGACACAGATACGGAGGTACTCTCTGGCTTATGTATGGCAGTCAGGAGCTATCCTTCAAAAGTACATTCTTTCCTCCTACCATTTGGCTCTAGGGATCCAGGCTTGGGAACAAACGACTTTATCCCCTGAGCCATCTAGCTGGGCCCAAGTTAAGGATTTTAAAATGGGTCAGCCATCCTTTACAAGAAGGTGGGAGAGTCAGAACATTGACAGACCTTAGGGTGGCGCACTCCGAAGAGGAAGGGGGCACTGCAAGGACCCCAGGGAGTCTCTAGGTGCTGGGAAAATCCCCGCAAATGTCGGAAATGTCGGGTCCTTGCCACATTTGGATCCTGGCTCGGCCAGGCTCATTTGGGACTGCTCTTTTCCAGAATGTCCATAAGAGATGTGTGCTCCTTTAGTTTTTTTTTTTTTTTTTTTAGTTTTTCGAGACAGGGTTTCTCTGTGTAGCCCTGGCTGTCCTGGAACTCACTCTGTAGACCATGCTGGCCTCGAACTCAGAAATTCGCCTGCCTCTGCCTCCCAAGTGCTGGGGTTTTAAAGGCGTGCGCCACCACACCCAGCGATGTGTGCTCCTTTAAAACACTCACATCCTGGTAATCGGCTGAAAAAGACAAAAAAAAAAAAAAAAAAAAAAAGGAGGCAGAGGCAGGTAGATCACTGTGAGCTTGAGGCCAGTCTGGTCTACATGATATTGAGCCAGTGGAACCTTGCCTCAAACATGAGAGAAAGAAAGAAAGAAAGAATAAAAAGACAGAAAGAAAAGGACGTAAAGAGGGAGGGAGGAGGGGAGGAGGAAGAAGAAGATAAAGCAGCCATTTGTTTAATTACAGGGTGTGAACTAGTGGCACTTTTCTTGCTGTGCCACCCAGCCAGGTTTCCCTGACTTGTGGCCTTGCCCGCTACTTCTGACTTCATAGCTTGATTTCTTCGGTTAGTGAAACATTTCCATTGTATTCTCACTCACCTTGGGTTTTTAAAAATTCTTACTTTTTATTTAATCAGCTGTTCTAAAATACCAATGTTAAGCTCTCCTAAAGTTACTAGGACTACGTAGAAATTTAACTGGGGAAAAAAAAAAAAGAAACAAGAAGTCTTTTGAACAAGGGGACATTTTCTCTTCTAGCAAAGGCACAAATGCGAGGTGGGGGGGTGGAGGGTGTTTGAGGGTGCACCCACAAACTTGAATTTAGCCAGAATCGTCGAGCTGTGTTTATTCACTGAATTTTAAAGTCTAGGGTACTGGCAGAAATTGGAGATCCGTAGTCCAAATGGAACCCACTCCAGTGAGCTACTCAAAGCCGCAGTTCTGGGGACTATGCACCATCCCAATCCCTAACTCAAGATTCACACTCTGGTCCATATTATTGTAAGAAGGAAACAGATAAAACGCATGTTTTGGGCACTGTGAGAGAATAGCACCTTCCCATGAAAGTGTGCTTTTCTCCCCTACTCTTCTCCCTAGGAATAAAAGGTCTTTGCTCTCTTAATTTTACACTCGTGATTTTATTTCTTCTTTCCGTTGTTTCGAGCTGGGAGTTAAACATTGGCCTGGGCCCCAGGCGCCTGCTGGAACGGAGCCTGCCGGAGCCCTCGCAGGCGCAGAAGGCTGGCAGAGGAAACCCTGGGGGCGGGAGGCACCCGCGCTACGCTTTTGTTTCCTGGAACCTGAAGGAGTCTCTTTAAGTCTCCTGGGCGAGGCCAAAGACCCCCTTAATCCAAGGCCCTAAATGCAGGGATCCTTGAGAAGGCCACGGAACACTCTCCTGGGTTCCCAAGTCACATGGGTGGAGACCACCCATGCAGCAGAGCCGCCCTCACGCCCCGCCCTCACCCTCGCCCTTGCAAGCTGTTCCAGGCGGAGGAAGCCCCACACACAGCTAAGAGCTTGCTGAGTCCTCCCTAACACAGATTGGTTGGCAGTACCCAGTTCCTCCAGTTAAAAATGGAGGATGGGTCCAGCCTTCTTCTTGGTGCCCCTCCACTCTGAAGTAGAGTGCTGTCTCCTAGCAGCTCCCTGCTCCATCCTAAATGAATTTTAACCCACTCTAATCGGAAAAAAGCAAGCAAGCAAACAAACAAAAAACTAAGGTTGGGAGTTGTGGATAAAGAAACACCATTCCTATAGATTAGGTAGAACAGTTCTACCTAATTTAGACCGGAGGGTTCTAATGTAGATGGGTCATGTGAGGGAAGTGGCGGTGTGCGGCTCAGGGGTCTTAAGTCTCTTCCAGAAGGCAGGCCCTTAGTTTGGTCCCTTCTACGTTTCTTCTAGTTGCCCAAATGGAAAATTGATGTAGGACAGCTTAGCCCATGTCAACAAACTTTTATTGCCATTTCTGCCAGATTCCTGATTCTTACACTGTAGAAACACTGAGGTCTGGTGCAGGGGATGGGGGTGGGAGGTGTTGCCACTCCTCTGCCAAATTAAAGGAATCCCCACTTGCTGGGGCGGAAAGGCCAGACAGAGAGGAATTCAAGGGCATGTATGGCTTAGTCCGGCTTCTGCCGAATGCAGAATATAGGAACCATGGCTCCAAACATTTTACAAAGCGGGTGGGGATGAATTTGGCTGCTGTTATACCCCTTGCCCTTGCTGCCATGTTTCCATGGAAATGAGGGAGGGGCAGGATATAGCTCACACTGACTACCTGGGAGTGCAGCAAGGCAAGCATTTGGTAAACATACCCCCTTCACTCCTATCCTCCATATACTCCGCTGTCCCTATCCAACCCCTAGGCTCACTCTGCTCTGCCTGCTTCACTCCCTTCCTCTCTGGAGCTGGAATTATGCCAACTGGACTCCAGGCAGGGCTGCTAGTGTCTGCTCTGCACGGCCAGGTCTCCCTGGCAGCAGACTATGTCCACCTAGCTCAGCAGCAGCCCTAACAGAGCTGTCTGTTGTGCCTCAGCGAAAAGTATGCAGCTAGTAACCCTACAGCCTTCTGTACCGCTGCTGTTTCCATACCTCTGCCCAAAGGAAACTAAAAACACAAACTCAAATGTTCAAGGTTACAAACAGGACAAAATAATTCTCGGACAATGCTGAGGCTAGGACGGGGAGATGAGGCATATCCTTCTGAGACCTGAGCCATCTTGTGTCCTGTCTTCTGGAGCTTGCTTCTTTCCACTGGGTCCTCTCGGCTGGGGGCTGGAATCCAAATCTGCACTGGGTGCTCTCAGCACCCGCCGCTGCTGGTCCGTGAGAATGCTCGTCGCCATGGTAAGGATTCTCAGTACCACGGGTCAGCTCGGTGCTGCTGGTTGTAGAGCTGGAGCTTAATCTGATCTTTTATTTGATTCACAAGGACCTGGGACAGCAGGATTCCCACCAGCTGCAAAGGGTAGAAAGAAATCAGACAGCAATCCACTGTCCTGCTGTCCCAAGCTCAGTCCTTCCAATGTAGCAAGCTCCATCCCTCTCTGGTCCCTCCGGTCCCTCGGCTCTGTCAGTACCCAACTGATCCCTGGATGTCTCCACAAATGACAACCTTTGCAGAGTGTGAGACCTACCAGTTGGGCAGGGTAAGTTACCTGGGGGATGGCCAGGCCCAGTGCCACACCACCAAGTAGGTAAAGTTACCTGGGGGATGGCCAGGCCCAGTGCCACTCCACCAAGCAGGAACAGATTGCTATGTATCCAGTTGACCAACTTGTCAATACAGCCGTTGGTGTAGATGACCTTACTAGCTTCCAAGTAGTCCAGAGCCTGCATACCTTGGCCACACATTGTGTTGATCACTGCCTGAGGAAAAAGTTGACAAGCCGAATGGTACTCCCACATCAAGAAACACTGGCTGACAGACTTGCCAACTTTCCCAACCCCCTAAGTTGTTAGACACAGAATGTCTGTGGAGAACACGGTAATAAAAATGGCTAAATACAGAACTCCTTTCCTTTGAGCTCTCTCGGTCCAGCTCTCCCCTTTATCTCTGTCCCATGTGGGTTCAGAATGGAAGGCTAAAGTGACCATCCCAGTGGGGTGAAGTCAAACCCTGCACAGCCACCTGGCTCAGCTCGGGAAGGAGTGTTACCATAACTTGGAGCTCACTCGGGAGGAAATGACACGCGGTGTTTGCTCACCTGGCGGGGGGTGGGCAAGCAACAGGAATAAGGCACAGAGCAGCGCTCACGGCTAGGGTTGTCCTCCGAGCAGTTGAAGTACATATTCTGAGACCAGTCTCTGTAGGAAATCCCTCCGCAGCAGCTGAACTGCAACACAGCCCACCAGAAAGGTTAGGAGCCACTGATCCCCCACACTGAGGTGTCCAGGGGACTCACCAAGCCTAAGGCAAGCTTCCATTGTGACTTCGAGGTACTGGAAACACATCTAGGGGCTCAAGCTTCTCAGCTGCTTTCACTAAAGAAATTCTCTTAATTCCTTATTTATCTTATTATAACTTAGTGCTTTATACTCCCAACTGGCTTGTGCACACGCGCATACACACACGGGGGGGGGGGAGAGGGAGAGAGGGAGAGAAAAGGAGGGAGAGGGAACGAGAGAGGGAGAGAGAGGTATATATTATTCAGATTCAACCTCTTGAGAGAAGGTTCTGAATTTATAACCCTATAAAACAGTCTGGAAAAGGAGATATTCAAGATTACTGGCTTGGACCAGGGGTGTTCACTGATAGAGCATATGCTTAAAATGTTTGACATCTGGATTCACTCCAGCACTACCAAGAAAAAAATACTTAAGAAAAATCCAAACCAAAAACCTTGACATAAGAAAAAAAAAATCACAAGAAGAAAATCTTCAATATCAGGAGCCCATAATTACTCCATGAAAACAAAATGGACCCCAAAGCGGAGGGCTGCGCCAGAGGAACAGAGACGTGGCACTGGTCTCAAAAATACCTCGATGCAAAATGTAACTTTGATTAACAGCAGCCTGACCGAGAACAACTAAAAGTGAAAGTGACTGAGGTGCCCACCCCTGGATACACAGAAGGAGGCGGCAGTCACACACAGAGTATTATTTAGCCTGAAAAAAGGAAATTCTGACACTCGCAACACACAACATGGATGAAACCTGATGACATGCCAAGTGAAAGTAATCAGTCACTAAAGGACACGTGTATAGTTCCATTCACATCTGGTACAGTCACAGAAAGTTGAATGGTGGTGGCCTCCACCAGAGGAAATGCACAGTGTTTAATGGGGACAGCTCGGCAGGGAAAGATGGAAAGGTTTGGTATGTGTGTGCATGTATGCGCAGGCATGCCTGTGTGCACACACATGCCATGGTGTATGTGGAAAGGCCAGATGACAGCTTCTGGGAGTGAGTTCTCCCCTTCCACATGTGGATCCCTGGAGTCAAGCTCAGGTTCTCTGTTGGGGTTTTATAAGAAGCACGTTCACCCACTGAGCCCTTTCACTGTCCTGGAGAGTTTTTGTCTTGTTTTGTGGTTGAGATGGGGGTTCCTGTCACCACCTGGCCTGAAACTCAATATGAAGCCAAGTCTGCCTTTGAACTCCTAATCTTTCCAATTCCACTTTTCAAACAGAAGGGACAGTGTGCACTGCCTTACTGGCAAAGATGGAAAAGTTCTGCTAATAGATGATGGTGATGGTTACATACAGTATGATTCCACCCCCCTTCTTAAAAGATTTATTTTATTTATGAGATTTATTTATTTTATTTATTCGAGTAACTGTCGTCAGACATACCGGAAGAGGGCATCAGATCCCATCACAGATCCCATCACAGCCACCATGTGATTGCTGGGAATTGAGCTCAGGACCTCTAGAATAGCAATCAGCACTCTTAACCACTGAGCCATCTCTCCAGCCCAATTTTCCCCCTTTTATGCTGGGGATTGAACCTAGGGCCTCACACATACAAGGCAGGTGCTCACAACTGAGCTATAACCCCAGTGTCTCAGTAGTTACTCAGGCTGTCCTTGAACTGACTGGATACCCCGGTAGGCCTTGAACTCTGTCTTAGCCTCCCAACTAGGGAGGATTACAAGTTGTATTAATAAATCTACTTAATGTTAATCTTTTTAATACATAAAATGGTAAATTCTGGATTATGGGTATAGCTCATTATTGTAGAGTTCACATGCACATGATAGTCACAGCTCTACTCAAAAACAAGCAAAACAAAACAAAATGGCTTTTGTTGTTTTTTATTTGTTTGAGACAGGGTTTCACTGTGTAGCCCTGACTGTCCTAGAACTCACTCTATAGACCAGGCTAGCCTAGAAGTCAGATATCCACCTGCCTCCGTGCCTCCAGAGTGCTAGGATTAAAGGTGTGTACAAAATAGTATTTTTTGATTACATATATTTGGTCACAATTTTGAGTATGATAGATAATAAAATTTGATTTTCCTCATTCCCTATAGGTAATCCCTTACAATGTTTTTTTTTTTAATTCTTCCAGAATCCTTTTGTAAGACTAATCATCTTTCCTTTCTTCTTCTTTACATAAGCATATGTATTATTACATATGTGTATCACATATATGTATATTATATATAATATATACATTACATATATATGTAATGCTATATGTAGCATTACTTCCTAGAACACATTATTTATCTGGTAAAAGAAGTCCATAGGCCTAGAGAGTGAGGAGTTCCTTCACTAACATTTTTACCCTACCCAGGGGGCACTGGGTGATCACACCACACTTGGCTGGTACCTTCTTCTGGCCAAAGTCAATGAGGTTCTGCAGATCCAAGTCATCTCGATAATGTACAATAGCATTGTTGATGATCTCACTCACTTTCCCCCGCGCCTGCCAGACACAATCAGGACACAGGGTTAACTCATAACCATTAATCCCCTCAGAAATAACAGCAAACGAGGACCAGCATTTGCGGTGGCTTGAATGACAATGTCCCCCATCGTCTCAGACGTTTGAGTACTTAGTCCCTAGTGGGTGGCACTGGGTGGGGAGAGTGCAGATAGTGTAGATGGTGTAGATGGTGTGGTTTTGTCACTAGGTGTAGGCTTTGGATTTAGAGCTATATGCTATTCCCAGGGCACTCTGTTTCCTGACTGCTGCTTAGGATGAGAGTCCTCAGCTTCCTACGTCTGCCACCATGCCCGCTGTGGCTGCCATGTCTCTCTGCTATGACAGACTTACTCATCTGGATCAGTAAGCCCAAAGAGAGTCTTCTAAGTTGCCTTGACCACAGTGCTTTGCTTTATCATAGCAGTGTGAGAGTCAAAACACTATTGTTTTGGCTTTTGTGCTCCTTTCCAGATGTCTCTATGGTTTACTGTCACAGCGCACTTTGTAGGGTCAGGAGCCCAGGGTAGCCCTTCCCTCTCTTATGCCAGGTTCCAGAGGATGAGCACAGGCTTGGTGCTTTCCCCCCACTCTGGGTGCATGCTAATAGCCACTGGAGTTAGTGCAGCCAAATGGCCCTAAGTCCCTACATACTGTTCTGGCTCCAGTCTTTCTACCATACATACGCATTGCCACCAGCTCCTATTCCAGCCTCCCATTTTATACACTGGATAATTCTGTCACGTCGTGTGGATCATTAACTCACTAGAGAGCCTCATTCTACCACAAATTTATTTTGTACTTTGTCATTCAAAGGCCTAAAAATTGAGAAGCCCTGTCACTGTCAGGCCCGTGTCACTAAAAGGTATTAGTGACTGCCACCCAAGAGTTTGAGTGTTGTGGGGCTCGGGGAATCACAGAATAAAATTAAAATTAGGGCAGCTACCAACAGTCAAAGTCATATTCCCTCAGATCATCTTTGATCTGAATCTGCCTTGAAATCAGATCTTGCAAGGGAAGATGATGTTTGGTTCAGGCCCATCCACTCTGCCCTCGGGTACCGTTAGATCAGGGCAGCAGTGCCCCTGACGTCACAGCTTCTCAGAACTGTCTTTCAGAACAATGCAGTGTTATCTACTTCTCTCTATCTACCTTTATCTACCTCTGCGTATTAGTACCCAGAAAACTTTTTGACTGGTGCAGTGAAGGAATTTTGCTTTGTTTTAGCACAAAGGGGCTCACTAAGTGGAGACACTGACCTCTAGTGGACACAAGAAAATTGCTCTTTACACTCAGATCTCCTTTATTAAGCGACAAGAACTTCCAACTACAAATCTGCTCAGCAGCATTTAGCCTAATAATTTTGTACCATCGTCTCTCTCTGGTCAACTACTTTTTCCTATGGCTTTTTGTGTGTTTGTTATTGAGACAGGGTTTCTCTGTGGAGCCCCAGCTGTCCTAGAACTCACTTTGTAGATCAGGCTGGCCTGGAACTCAGAAATGCCCCTGCCTCCAGGGCACTGGGATCAAAGGGATGTGCCACCACGCCTGGCTTCTGTTCCTGTGACTTTATTTCATAGTCTTGTATTTTATTCCTGGTAGCTATTTGTAACTTGAGAATGGAATTCTGGTTCATTTTTCTCCCCCCTACCCACCTTTTTGGGGGGAGATGTTGTTTTGTTTTCAAAGTGGGGGTCTCATTAGGTAGCTCAGGCTGGCCTAGAATGCACTGTGCAGACCAGGCTGTCCAGGAACTCAGAGATCCACCTGCCTTTGCCTCCTGAACGCTAGGAATAAAGGGATGCACCAATACACTTTGCTATATTTTTCTTCCCTTTTAAAAATAGACAGATTTCTCACTATTACTAGTCCCAGCCACACAGGAACTCACAGGTAGACAGTGCTGGACTCAAATTCATGGAAATCCCTCTGCCTCTGGTTTCTCAGTGCTGGGATTAAAGGGAACACTGGTTCTTAATTAGGACTGTTGCCTCAGGCCGCCCACCTCCAGATGTGGGAAGCACGGTTCAGAGCAGGGTCTGCCTTCCCTCTGCTTTCCACATCTAGTTCAATAAACGGAGTTTGAATAACAGTCTCTTCAAGTTGTCTGTGGTTTTGATCACTGAGTTCTACTTAGTCGTTTACCATTTAAGTATGAAGGTTATTTTTAATGTTTCTCATGTTTATAGATCCCCACCACCACCACCAAGTTGTCAAAGGAAAACACCTTACAGTCAGGACTTTCTCTTTAAACAGCTTGATGTTAAAGGCCGTTTATCCATCCCTAAAGGGGAACCTTTCAAAGGCTGATGCTTCCCCGGGGAAAGAGTGCTGTGGTTAATTAATCAGTAGGAACTCCCCTTCCTCCCTCGGGTACCAAGAGGCCTCTAGGCTCCCAGTGTTACCTTGTCTGAGAAGACGAAGCCCAGGATGCCAGCAGCCAGCTGCAGCAGGAACACGATGGTGAGGCAGAGAGAGAACTGTGGCACACAGGCAAGGCAAGGAACAACATCACTGCTCTGGGAGGCAGCCCTTCCCAGGGCCAACAAGAGGCAGCTTGGACTCTTCTCCACACCCCCAACATGACAAAGATTTCTGCCTCTAGGACAATGCCACGCAGGTAACCACTCTGCTAGGTCACTCAGAGCAGAACTCTGCAGCGAGGAGCTGTCAGCACAGGCTTAGAGGGGACGATGGGACAGAGGGGACAGAATGGACCTTAGAGGACGGCAGAGGGGAGCAGGAAACACAAGGAAGAGGAGCGAGCAAGGCTTTTCTGCGGCCTGCCTACTTACTGTCTGCAGAAGGCAGATGTTCTCTCGAAGGGATCCGATACAGCCACAGAAGGTGAGAAGGAACATGAGGACGCCCACCACAATCAGCAGGATAGCAGGGTCCACCGCCAGACAAGCCAAGGCTGCTTCTGGGAGAGAGGCTGACGCTCAGCGGGAGCCTGCTGCCCACTGAGGGGGCTCCCAGGAATTGATGAGGGGTGTACCCAATCTGTTCTTCCTGTACTGGGGGGAACCTCCTTGCCTGGTGAAGATTATGGGAAAGACCTCCTCACAGGGGAGAACAAAAGTGGAGGAGTCCTGGCACGTAATTTGAGGAACTAGGAAAAGCCTTTATTCCAGGCTCAGGAGTGGAGCAGCCGCTTTTGCTCCAGAGATGACTTAGAGTGGCACTGGGCTCACCAGCTGGGCGGATTCCTAAATACTCTGCATAGGAATTAAGGTTGAGTTACTTCAGGACAGGCTGGGGGCAAAGTCCTTGACTGCTCTCTGCTTCTACAGACCTAGCTTCTCTCCAGGGCTTAGTCCTGACAGACCTGGGAGGGGGTCGGGCTCAGGAAAACCCAAGTGAACTGCCAGTCCGAAGTGGCCCAGTAAGACTGGGTTCAGGGAGCTGCTCCTCTGATCTCAGCCCGGGGCCAGAGCTGGAGCAAGCAGAGGTGCAGCAAGCGTGTGGAGAGGCAGAAGGGATCTCTAACCCACCTGCGTGCTTCATCAGCCTGGCGTAGACACCCACGGCCACCATGACCATGGAAATCACCTGGAGGAAGAGGAAAGGAGTCAGGAGAAAACGAGAGAGCTCTGGACATAATGAAAAACGTTTAGAGGAGGGCAGGGGAGGCCTGCTTTCCTGGGGCACAGGTGCAGCTATCCTCTACCAACACCACCAAGGGTGCTTTACCTCCACATGAAGCTCCCCAGCACGGTCTCCTTCATTCTCTATAACACAATCATCTTGTGAGACAGATAGTGTCCCCATTTCACAGATGGAGAAATCAAGACAGTACAAGTTTAATATAGAACAGAACAGTGATTACAAACACAGGCTATCGGGCTGGAGAGATGGCTCAGTGGTTAGGAGCACTGACTGCTCTTCCGAAGTTCCTGAGCTCAAATCCCAGCAACCACATGGTGGCTTACAACGATCCAAAATGAGTTCTGATGCCCTTCTGGGGTGTCTGAAGACAGCTATAGTGTACTTACATATAATAATAAATAAATCTTTTTTAAAAAGAACAATAGGCTATCATCATACAGGTCTGGAGGTATAACTCAGGGCTATAGCACAAGGCCTTGGATTCAACCGCAAGCACCAAAACTTACGCACGCACGCACACACGCACGCACGCACGCACGCACGCATGCACCCACAGACACCATTAAAACAAATACTAAAAGATTCAAATATGGAACTCCATTTGGGACAACCTTCTGAGTCTCTGGCGATTTCTGCATGTGAAGATGGAATTAAGGACAAAGGGCAGGTGTGATGGCTTATAGCAGTTAATTTCAGCATTTAGGAGGCTGAGATGAGAGGCCAAGATTCGAGGCCAGCCTGTGCTACAGTGCAAGAGCCTGCCTCAAAGAAAAAAATATATTTAATTTTCACATGTGTCTGTGTGAGTGCACACTGAAGCCAGAAGAGGGCACAGAAGGTCCTTGGATCTCATGTTAGAGATGAAGGTGTTTGTGAAATGCCTTGTGTGGGAGCTGGAATCTAAACTCCAAGCAGGTCCTGAGTTATAGCAGTAAACATTCTTAACCACTGAGCCATTTCTCCAACCAAAACTATTTAAAATATAATCGTATCTTTATTTTCTTTTTTTCTCTTTCTCCCCGGTACCCTTTCTTTCTTGGTTTTTCGAGACAGGGTTTCTCTGTGTAACCCTGGCTGTCCTGTAATTCACTCTGGAGACCAGGCTGGCCTTACATTCAGAGATCTGCCTGCCTCTGTCTCCCAAGTGTTGGGATTAAAGGTGTGAGCCATCATTGTCTGGCTAAACTTATATTTATTATGTCTTAAAAAAATGTTTTAGGGGCTGGAAAAGAGTTTCAGCAGTTAAGAGCACTTGCTTTTGCAGAGAACCTGGTTTAAGGTCCTGGTACCCACATGCCAGCTCACAACCACCTGTAACTCCAGTTGGTCACCTCTAGAAGGAAGCTCTGGCCTCAGAGGGCACTTACAAACATGCAGGCAAAATGCTCATGTGCATATAAATAACAAGAAGTTAATTTCCATTTTTTTACATCTGTTTACGTGTGAGTGCCTGCTGCAGCACACACGTGAAATAAGAGCACAGCTGCAGGAGTTGATTCTCTCCTTCCACTACGTGCGTCCCAGGGATCACATTCAGGCTGTCGGTCTTGGCTACAGGCACCTTTACCCACTAAGCCATACTGCCATTCCAGAAAAAAAAAATGTGAAGAGCTAAATAAAATAATGTTTGGAAAACACCTACATTTCTGACACTGAATATTATATACCACCACTAACAAGACTACACAAGGATTGTTCACTTCTGAATTCTAACTCACCTACATCAAAAGGCAGGTCTTCCTGGTAGATGCAGGCTCTAGCTCTTTAACTCCATTGGAAGCCAAGGATAAAAGTACACACCAATGTGAAAGGCAGGAGTGTGCTTACTGGCTCTACCATAGAAAAGAATCTTTATAAACTCTGATTCCAATATGGAAGAAGACGATTTAGGCTATACAAATTTCATGGCTCCTCCTTGTGAGAGCAAACCCATTAGATGCTCCCAGGGGCCCGGAGAGGGGTCTTTGTTTCCTAGGCTTCCAGGAGTGCCTGGTAGCCTGAGCTCTTCTCTCAGCTTCCAGCCCAGTTTCCAGGCTGGTGCTAAGCAGCAGCTCACTGTCACCATGGCAATAGATTAGGCCAAGCTCTGGCAGAGAGGTCTCAGCAGCAGGGGCTTGACCAGCTCAGTAGGGAAGGATAAGGCAGCTAGATCCCACATCCTGCAAGACACACAATCTGCTGGGAAGAGCCACCTGGGAGGTCTTCAGCCAAAGAAGGGAGCTGGGCCCTAGGACTAGTCCTCCGTGAGGAAGACATTTTTCCATTTGGGAGCTATTTCTGAAAATTCTTTACTATTTAGCAGAAGACAAGTACGTAGTTAATGCCATCCTGGGTTAAAAATAAGTCTCTGGAAAGCTTCTTTGTGAATCCATAGTGTTATTGCTTCTCCGCCTTTTGGCTAGGATCAACTGTGTGAATCCATAGTGCTTTCTCCTGCCCCCTACTCAGGGCCATCCTCTGACTAGGGGGCAACATGCTCAGTTCCGTCTCCTCACTCAACCCCAGTCTGGCCCTTTTTCTGACTTGGGTCCAAATATTATTAGCCTTCATATTCTGCTTGGGATAAACAGGGCAGCTTAGAGAGCTGGCTGTGGGGCTGCAAGCGCCCCATGGCTGACTTAGGAAACATGGGCAGGCAGGGAAATCCTAGGTCAAGGATGCTAGTCACCACCAGGTCTGGAAGAGCCCTTTAACAGTATGAGCTAATGTCTCTGTCCCTTAAAACTTACCACACCTGGATCAGCAAGATGGCTCAGCAGGTAGAGACACTTGCCTGCAAGTATGGCAACCTGAGTTCAGTACCTGGAACTCACTCCACAACTGTCCTCTGTCCCACACACAAGACTTTCCCTCATTGCTACACATAACTGCAGTTGTGAATATCATTTTACTATGGACTTAATTAAAAATGAGTATCTATTCTGTATTTCTGTTGTTCCTAGTCTCCTCACATGCTAAAATTTTCTAGATTGGATAACTTTGCAGGGGGATCAAACCAGCAGGTGTGGTTGTGCATGCCTGCAACCCCAGTGCCCTGAAGGGAGAAATGAGAGAATGAGAAACTGAAGCCCAGCCTTGGGTATGTTGTAAGTTGGAAGCTAGAACGGGCTACAGGAGGCCTTACTTCAACAAAAGAGACAGAGATGGGAGAAGAAGAATGGGAGAGAGGGGGAGAGGCTACATATCACAGAACAACTTAATTCTCTCCAATGGGCATGTAATTACAATACTTGCTACATCTACTGGGGTAGGTAGACTAATGTCCCACAAGGACAATAATGTCCTAATTCTATGAAACTGTGAATATGTCATCTTGTATTGCCAAAGAGACTTTTTGCAAATGTGGTTTAGGATTTAGGGTTTAAAGCCCATCCCTTCCCCACTGCCACCTCCCAGGACCCAATATGGTCACAAGCAGACCTTATCAGAAGGAAGAGGGGCAGATTCAGAGAGGGAGGCAGACAGTGGAAGCAAGGTTGGAGTGATCCAATACCATGGACCAAGGGATGTAGGCAGCTTCAGAAGCTGAAGCAGGGAAAGATATTTTCCCTAGAGAATGCAGGAAGGAACATGGAATTACAGACACCTCGATGCTAGCCCAGGAAACCTGTTTTGGACTTTGGATCTCCAGAAATGTGAAAGATTAAGTTTGTGTTGTTTTAAACATTAAGTTTGGGAGAACAGAAACTAATGTGCCATTCAAATCCGACCGACCGGCTGCTAGTTAAAGTGCTGGGGGTCTACATCTGTGCTCTCTGCAGAGGAAGCAAGAGCAGCCTCAGTTTAGAACAGTGGCTCTCAGCCTGGCTGCATTAGAGTCAGCTGGGCACCTGGAGGTGGAGGGGACACTGCAACTCTAAACGTCCAGACTGCCCTGCAAACCAAGCTGTCTAGAATCCCCGGCCAGGAGACCCAGGCAACTGTATTTCTGAGAGTTCCTGGAATCCCACAGTGCAGCCAGTTTATGGACTTTTAAGCCTCGAGTGCAGCCAACCAGGAATGTAAAATAGAAAATAGGTTACATTAAAATCCAGATTGAGGCCTGAGTGTTATTAATTGTTAACCTGATCATTAAGGACATCTCTCCCCTGAGCCCTCCAGACCTGCGCTCAGAGCTTTGTCCTTCACATCTCCATTCCCGCCCTCACTTCCCACTCTGGAGTCCTCAAAGTCGCTGCCACGACAAGGTTAGTGCTGCAGACATTAACACCACCAACTTTAAAGCTGTACAGAGCTTCCGGAATGGATTCAGACACCCACCGCTTAGGCTGAAAGAGCAGAAGGACATCTGGCCAGATGTGTATGGTGCCGTGGCAGCATCTGAACACGGCTCAATCTCCCCCCTCATTCTGGTGATCTCCCCATGGTACCAATCTTTAGAGCAAAGTCCCCACAGCAAGAATCCCACCATGGCTTGCCTTCACGAGGATAGAGATAAAGTGACTTCTCTCCTTAGAATGGGTTTTCACATAATGGACAGAATGAAGCCTGGCTAGAAACTTTTAAAAGCTGGTACCATTTTCAAAATGACTGAGCTTAGCTTTTAGGAAAATTTATGTTCCTGAAATGCTGTCAGTCAGATGATATAAAAGAATTTGTATGCACCAGTCCCTTTATTCTTATATAAAGTGAATTATCACCTTGGAATGAAAAATGGTCATCCCCTGGTCTCTGGAGAGAAAGGCCTAGTTTAGGACCAGAGCAAAAATGTATTCAGATGAGCCTGGAGCAGGTTAGGGCAGAAAGTAAGGTGCTAAGAAATAAAGCCGGGGTAGGGGAGCTGGGTCAGTGGGTCAGAGCATTTGCTGTGCAAGCATGAGGACCAGCTCCATGTAAGAGCTGGGCATGGCTGAGCACCTGGTACCCAGCACTGGGGAGCACATATCTGCAGAGACTGCTGGCCGGCCAGCCTAGCCAAAGCAGAGAGTTTCAGATCCAGAGACTCTATAGGAAGGAAATAAGGCAGAGATGAATAGATGGAAATACTCTGTTTTGGCTTCCACAAGGGTGCTCATACAGAGACATTTACCACACACAATCAGAATTCTCACAGTGGTGAGACACAAGCACCAAGTAAATGAGCTACCAATGGCCAGAGCTAGAAAAATTTGAGCATCAGAATAAATAAAAATGGGGGCTGAAGACATGGTTCAATGATTGGGTGCATATTGTTCTTACAAAGGACCCAAGCTTGGTTCCTAGTAACCACCCTGGGTGACTCACAACTCCAGTTACTCCAGCTCCAAGGGATCTATGCCTCTGTCCTCCTTCGGCACTTGTCTTCACAATGCACTATGTCTACACACAGCTATACACACATGCACATATAATTTAAAATAAAGTAAAAATACTTAACTGTATTAAATTATTAATCAGAGTATAAAATAGTTATCTGTGCACCTATATTGATGCAAATAAATGACTTAATAGAGACGATCTAATAAATGCAGCTATCGAAGAAGTAAAGCAGAACTCAGTGCTCCTTATGTATGTGCTGTGCATAGTCTTTCTTCCAAAGAGCACAGCACAGGAGAGGAGAAAGCAACTGCACATCGAGGAAAACAGCCAATAGCAGCTCAGCCTCTCGTTTAACAGCCAATAGCAGCTCAGCC
>JADRCC010159895.1:0-19689 GCA_019843855.1 Hylomyscus alleni | reverse complement strand
TTTTTTTTTTTTTTTTTTTGGTTTTTTGAGACAGAGTTTCTCTGTGTAGCCCTGGCTGTCCTGGAACTCACTCTAGACCAGGTTGGCCTCGAACTCAGAAATCTGCCTGCCTCTGCCTCCCAAGTGCTGGGACTAAAGGCGTGCACCACCACCGCTTGGCTGTCTCTGCCTCTTAACTACTGGGATGAAAGGTGTGCGTCACCCACAGCCAGCTCCATTGTCATTTACCTCACTTGGTCAACAGCTGAATCCTTTACTCATTCCTTAGGCATTCAGTGTGTGTCCATGTGTGTATATGCTGTGTGGTCGCTGGACTTGGGCAATCACTGGCTTGAAAGGGGGAGAAAGTCTAACTCTTCAGACTCTTATTGTTTCCTGTAAGTCATCTGGATCTCTAGAATTAAAACTAATAGGAAGCCACGCACGATGGTACTTGTCTGTAATCCCTGCCCTTGGGAGATGAGAGTTAAGTCTCAAACCATGGGACAACTGGATGAGGTGCTTAGTTAACATATCAAAGTGGGAACTTGGCCACCAGGTTTTCCCAGCATCCCTCAGTCCCAACCTGTTACAGGGTATGGCTGGCATAACCTGCCCTCTACTCTGAAATCTCCTGGCCAGGGGTTGGGCTGCTCTTCCCCAAGAGGCTCTTCCCTGTATATATAGTGCAGCCATTTTGGTTACCCATCCCTCTTTTACTTTTGGCCATTTTGGCTGCTGACCCCACCCACCCACCCACCCACCCACCCACCCACCCAGCCCCTGCCTCCCATCTCTTCACATGGTTCAGGGTCCTGTCTACTCCAGACTCTCCCAGATGTTTCTGCCTCTGGCTGTGCTCTCTCCCTTTTATCTTCAGTAAGTTTTCTATTCCATCATACCTAGGAGCAGTGATATTCTTTCTTTTTTATCATTCAGTGAGGAAGGAAGAGAAGGCGTTCCTGTCACGTTTGGCTATGTAGTAACTCCGAAGCCAACTTGGACTGTATGAAATCATGTCTCAAGAAAAAACAAATTAAACCAACCAACCAAACAAAATCAACTAACCACATAAAAATCCACTGGACAATGGGAGCCTTTGACATTATACTTTCAAGCTGCACACTTAATGGAATAAGGAATGGAGAGCATAGAAACCGAATGACTTGCCAAAACAGCCAGCTACTTCCTGGTAATTGGGACACCTAGATCTCTTTATATCCCTGCAAGTAATTCCTGTTCTTTTTTGTTTGTTTTTGTTTTTCAGTTTTTTTGACACAGGGTTTCTCTGTGTAGTTCTGGCTGTCCTGGAACTCACTCTGTAGACCAGGCTGGCCTTGAACTCAGAAATCCGCCTGCCTCTGCTTCCCAAGTGCTGGGGTTAAAGGCGTGCGCCACCACTTCCTGTTCTTAAGGGCTAGAATGAATGAGGAAAAGCAGTATGGTGTAAGACACTGGCTTCAGACTTTTTCTCTCACCGAAATATTGTTTAACCCTTGAAACTTTCCAGTTTATAACACAAAATGAAGCAGAGCAGCTGTGGCAGAAGCCAGCATAGAATCTGACTCCTGTCTAATCCACATCTTTTCAGGAGACTGTATTTTTAGTAAAATGAACGTTGACGGTTTCAGCTCCTCTGCGTCCAGCAAGAACCACTGTTTCATGTGCTCATTCTTGAGTATTGATCCCATTTTGTGGGTGGCTTGATATTTGTAGAGATACAGATTAAAGGAGGGTTGCACTGCAAACTTTAACATCCAAGCATTACTGGCTGCTTACGCCTCTGCATATACTGCTACAAGCTTTCCAAGCCTAACTTCATCCCCTCAGGGACCTTTGCAGGGCAGGTATTATTCCTTTTATCAGTGAAGAAACTGATTCTAAAAGTCAAGTGAATTGATGGAACCAGGTTTCTACTTTGGGGAAATAACTTTTGTCTTTAGCACCTTGGCAAGTAGCTACCATAGTAAGACTTTTGCTCAAATAAGGAAGAGAGTATTATAGAATGAAGAACACAATGCCAAACTGGTCAGTTTATTCATTCAGGGTTATTCATTCAGGCAACAAATATTTGAGCAAGTGGTCAAATAAAAGGAATTGTGGAAGACAGTGTGCCTGTGTTTGACACGGCCAGCAACTAAGCATCCACTGACACAGCATTCACCCTAAACGTTTATTCTTACACCATTCATAAAAATAAATCTGCAGTAGATTCTAGATACACATATAAAAATTTAACTATAAAATTTCTGCCATAAAGTAGACTGGCAAAATATTTCTGAGACAAATACCTGATAAACAATTTAATCTAGAATGAATAAAACCGATTATAGTTCAACAATAAAATAATAAGCTTTAAAGATGAGTAAAATATTTGGAAAGACATTTTACCAGTGAGGAGATGCATAGAAAGATATTTGCTATTAGTGGAGTGAAATAAACCACATGTCTACATAGAAGGTTTAAAAAACGACAGTGGGACCCTGAGCATGGTCCCTTTATCTTAACACCCAGGATAAGGAAGCAGGTGGAACTCTGGGAGACCAGTGCCAGCCAGGGCTACATAGTGAAAAGAAACCAATGACAACAGGGGTGGCGGAGAGGTCTTGTGAGATTCCCGGAGGGACCCCCACACTCAAATCCCGGGAGCGACGACCCCACACACCACCAAGACACGGACTTGATGCAATCTCTAAGAGGCTTTTTATTCCAGCTAGCTGGGGCGAGACTCATATCCCTCGCAGGGATAGAGGAGTCTGGCATCAAACAAAAATTTAAACAGGTTTTTATACCTACTCAGTTGCTGGGCAAAAAGGGGAAACTAAGGCAGGGGAAAGTACGGGGTAGTCTCTGATTGGTGCTGGCTTGTGCTAGGGTTCAGAAGCAGGTTAGCCACCTGGCAATTGTTTGTCACCTCATTTTTCTTTTCTCTTGCCAGGTCGCTCTAGTCTCCAAGTTCTGGGAGCTGGTCTCTCATTCTTCTAAGTCCTGGGAGCTAGTTTCTCATTTTTTCTAAGTTCTGGGAGCTGGTCTCCCATTCTTCTGAGTCCTGGGAGCTAGTCTCCCATTAAGTTTAACTAACAGCCAAGTTCCCACAGTACAGTTTGAAAACTTAATCTTACAGTCTCAGTGGGTACAGCCACTTGCCACCAGGACACAGGACCTACATTTGACCCCTGTGCCACGATCGATGGAAGAAATGAAGTGACTTCTGTGAACTGTCTTCTGACCTCTGACCCCACCTCAAATCCATACAGAAACACAAAATGTAATGGGATATTTTTAAATTTCAATACAAATACCAATGAAAATTCACAACAAAATTGAAATGTAAATAAATAAAATAACCAATAAAAAAGAAAAAACATAACAATTAAACGATTCTTAACTAAACAATAATAAGGTCATAGTTCAAATTGCCCCATAGATCACTGAAGTGTACACTGGATAGTTAGGAGTTTTGACTTCCTTCCATGCTTTTTGTCATTGTGTTTTACCATAGTTGACTGCTAGGAGCAAGGAGATGCAAACATAACTTTTTGCCTCAACTTAAGATGTGCCTATTTTAAGTTATAAGTAGATGGGGCTGGGGAGATGGCTCCTTGGGTAAAACATTGGGCACATAAACGTGAGGACCGGAGCCAGAATACCCAGGTCTCAACTAACAGCAGATGGAATAGCATGCAAGGGTGTATTCCAGAGAGAGAGGAGGTGGTGGAGGAGTCAGGAGATCCCTGGTAGTCAGTGGGCTTTCGAGACTGCCATTCACAGAGGGCAAGGGGATGGAGGTACAAAAACTAAAGAGACCCTGTCTCAGAGAAGATAGAAGGTGTTAGGCTCCAAAGGCCAACCCCCCAAAGGGCAATAGCACTGACAATGTCCTAAATGCCATACTGGGCTCAGCTCAGGCTGAACTCTGACAGGGTAAACAGAAGGAGTGCTTACAGACAGACAGACAGACAGTCAGTCAGTCAGACAGATGGGGTTTACAGTCAGCACTTTTTCAGGAACCTGTGAAATGAGTTTCTGTCTTCCAGGAAGAGCCATCAAAGTCCCTTATCTCCCTTTTTCTCCAGCAAATGGGGTATCTAGTTTCCTATTAGCACACACCTGTGACATGAAAGCCGTTATACTCACCTGCTGGCTCTTCTGGCTCACAAACCTCCCCACTGCTGCTCGAAATGGCCAGGCTTTTCTGACTTGCACATCTCGCTCCCACAGCTGTCTTAACTTTCTTTAAAATCAGTAAGGATTTCCCCACCTTTTTGCTAGTCTCTCTCCACCCGAGGGATAGCCACACGGCAATTTCATATTAAAAACCCACCAGAATGACGCACCTCCTCCAAGTCCACGCTTTCAAATCCTCCATAAATAGTTCCAGCAAACCGGCCAAACATGAGCCCTGGGGGCCATTCCTGTTCAGACCCCACAGGTACTTTGCTAGAATGACAGGCAACTGAAACAATGCTTTATTGCTGTGGGTTTTTCAAAATACCAAATTTTAATCTTGTCATTTATAAAAATCCCTGAATTTCTTTCAATTGTTCTCTATGGATACGTAAATGGATGAAGTGTCAACCTTTCATACAAGATTAATTTTTTTTTAAGATTTATTTATTTTTTATTATATGTAAGTACACTGTAGCTGTCTTCAGATGCACCAGAAGAGGGCGTCAGATCTCGTTATGGGTGGTTGTGAGCCAGCATGTGGTTGCTGGGATTTGAACTCATGACCTTTGGAAGAGCAATCAGTGCTCTTACCCGCTGAGCCATCTCACCAACCCCATAAGATTAATTTTTATGTATGTGTTTATGTGTGCTTATCTCTGCAAGAAGATCGTGCCACATCCCCTGGAACAATGGCAGTTGGCTGTGAGAAGCCCAGCATGAGTGCTGGGGTTATAGATAATCTACTTATTTCTTGATTCTCAACTGTAACTTTGCAGCATGGAACACTGTAAGCTCTCTACATCTTCCTGTTGAAAAAGCAGGAGGAGTAAAGGGTGTCTTACAAATAACCAGGGGGTTCAGTCCCTTTAAGACGCTCTACCCATTTGCCTTCTGTCTTTTCAGTCGTCATCTCCCACTGAGAGCTAGTTTTG
Organism: Hylomyscus alleni; assembly: GCA_019843855.1. Classification (NCBI taxonomy): domain Eukaryota; kingdom Metazoa; phylum Chordata; class Mammalia; order Rodentia; family Muridae; genus Hylomyscus; species Hylomyscus alleni. The sequence continues at coordinate 14,608 of JADRCC010159895.1, read as the reverse complement.
GGTTTATTCTAGAGTCAGGGCTCCCACTGAAATCACAGTCTTGTCTCAGTCTCCTGAGTAGCTGGGGTTAAGGGAATGTTTTTGTTTATAGTACTTAGGATGGACTGAGGGGGCTCATACTTGCTGGGAAAGTGCTTTACCACCGAGCTACATCCCTAGAAATCAGAAAAGGCATGTGAATTTGATTATCCGTAGTGAGGACACAGAATGAGTGCAAACTAGACAAGTATAGGAAATTATATACTCTGCCTATGACATCTCACTTCTGGAAGACAGTGGATAAGTAGATCAAGTTCAAGTTGACTTAACATTAGAGAGGGTTTATTGCCTTGGATCACTCAAGACTGTTAGCTTTAGTGTAAATATCTAATATCCAAATAGTACTTTGCAGTTTCTACAAGCTTTACTCTGGCTGTCCTCAGAGGAAGTGCTGTGTCCTTTTTATGAAGGAGGAAATGGAAGCTGGCAGTGGACAACCTACACGTGAGAACACACACAACATCAGTGTGTCACATTAGCCTTCTGCGCTAGTTTAAAATGTACTGCATTCTCAGCCGGGCGGTGGTGGCGCACGCCCTTATTCCCAGCACTTGGGAGAGAGGCAGTGGCAGGCGGATTTCTGTAGGCCAGCCTGGTCTACACAGTGAGCTCCAGGACAGCCAGGACTACACAGAGAAATTCTGCCTCGAAAAACAAAACAAAACAAAACAAAAAAACCAACAAATAAAATGTACTGCATTCTCGGGCCCACACAGAAAGCTTCCTACCTGGAGTATCACTCTCTCAGCTATGCCTTAGCCATGAACACTTCAGGAAGGTAAGGTAGTTTTCTTTTTTTTTGTTTTTGTTTTTTGTTTTTCGAGACAGGGTTTCTCTGCATAGCCCTGGCTGTCCTGGAACTCACTCTGTAGACCAGGCTGGCCTGGAACTCAGAAATCCACCTGTCTCTGCCTCCCAAGTGCTGGGATTAAAGGCGTGCGCCACCACTGCCCGGCTGTAAGGTAGTTTTCTTAGCAATGTTCTCTGTGCATACTGAAGCTCTGACAGGCAGAAGCAATCAGTCCCAACCCTATGTACAATGAGAGAGCTAGACTGTCTACTGGTGGTAGGCATGAGAAAGAAGAAATGGGAAATATTGTGTTTCTTTCTTTTTCTTTTTTTCAAGACAGGGTTTCTCTGGGTAGTCCTGACTGTCCTGGAACTCACTCTATAGACTAGGCTGGCCTTGAACTCATAGATTTACCTGCCTCTGCCTCCCAAGTGCTGGGATTAAAGGGGTGCACCACCACTGCCCGGCTTCTTTCTTCTTCCTTCTCCTTCTCCTTCTTCTTTGACTTTTTATTTATTTCATGTATGTGGGTACACTGTCACTTTCTTCAGACACACCAGAAGAGAGCATAGGCTGCCCATTACAGATGGTTGTGAGCCACCATGTGGTTGCTGGGAATTGAACTCAGAACCTCTGGAAGAGCAATCAGTGCTCTTAACCGCTAAGCCATCTCTCTAGCCCAACTAATATTGTGTTTCAAAATGAGACTCTTCCTTATAATAGTAGCAATGACTATTAATTATAGTTTTGTAAGGTATAAAATATTTAATTAAGAAAACAGATGCGCCACCTAGGGATAGCTATAACACTTAGATGTATAACGTACATTGTTGTTTTTATTCATATTTATATTCATATTCATATTACTCAATTTAGACACTTAATTTAGCAAAATTAATCATTTTAAGCATATATAATAACTTCATTTTCATATTATTTGTTGAAAAGTCTTCTCATGTTAAAATTTCCACAGTACACATGGGCTGTGGTGGCATATGTCTGTGATCCTAGTACTTGGGAGGCAGAGGCAGATGGATCTCTGTGAGCTCCAGGCCAGCCTGGTTTATATAGAATTTCAGGATAGCCAGGGCTACACAGAGTGACTCCCTCTCTCCCAACATTATCTGCATACATAATGTGTGCATTTTCCCTGCTGTTGTGATAAAATACTCTAACAAAGCAACCTAAGTGAGGAGGAGCATATTTTAGTTTACTGCTCAAGGTACAGTGCTCAAAGAGGGAAGTCAAGGCAGCAAGAGCTTGAAGCAGCTTCTCGTACCACATCCCTAATCAAGAACTAGAGAGGGATGAATTCCAGAATCCCCTGCTGAGGCAAGAGTCCCAACCATAATTATGATGCACCTTTCCACATCACAATCAAAATAATCCTTCATAGGTATGCTCAGGGACCCATCTCCCAGGTGGCTGGAGATTCTGTCAAGTTGACAATTAACGCAAACCACCACAGCAGTCAACATTATTTTGATTTATATTTTACTTTGGGATGTTGGACATCAAACCAAACATGTGATGCACACTGGGTAAATACTCTACCACTACGCTGAATCCCTGGCCCTCTACATGGTTTTTAGTTCATATTAGGTCATACCAAAACACTTTAATCAAGCCATGTTGTTAGATGTTTCAGCTGTTTCAATTTTTTTTCTATATTACAGAGAAATGATACCAGTTTGTTCTTTAGAATAATTCCAAGAATGGAATTTCATGATGAAAGAGAAAACATGCTTTTGAAAGTTATGATCATGCCAACTTGACTGGATTTAGAACACCTAGGTCCACAGCCGACTATGTTTGTAAAGGCTGAGTCCAGAGAGGAAAACATCTGCCTTGCGTGTAGCTGGCACCATCCTATGGGCTAGAGATCTGGATGGAATGAAACCATGGAGCGAGACCACTGACAGAGCACCCACATTTCCCTCCTGCTGCCTGGCCCTCCATCATGTGAGCTGAACCACCTCTCCTTGCCTTGCCCACCGTGACAGACTTGAATGGACCCTTTGAAAGGATGCCAAAACTATTTTTTTTTTCCCTTGAATTATTTCCGCCGGGTGTTTTTGGTCACAGCAATGGGAAACGTAACAGGAGAAGTAGGGTCATTGCTGTAACTAAACTTGACAATGTGGTTCTTTGGCTTTTGGAACTGGTTTCCAGGAGGGATTTGGAAAATGACACCATAATCATTAAAATAGCTTGGTACCGGCATTGAAACAGACACTTTGGCAGTGGATCCAAATATATGTGGAAACTTAATATGTGATATTACAAACTGGATGGGGAAAAGAAGCTTTTTTAATAAATGGCATTGGCATTGCTGTTTGAAAATAAAATAAAACTGGCTTGTTCATTAACTCCAAAAACCAAAACAAATTTCAAAAAAGATCTGAGATTTAAATGGAAAAGAATTTTACTGATATACTCAAAGAGGAAAACATAATTTTAAAAGAAATGTGTGGAGGAAGACTTTTAAAACTACAACCTAAGCTCCAGAATCAATAGAAAAAATAATTTAAATTGGGCTGAAACTTTGTATGTTTCTATGGAGAAACAAATCTTAAAAGCAAAATATCAAGAACTATTTCTCTTTTACTCTCCAAACAGCATTATTTACTTTGTTTCCCACACCCATCTATAATTTCTTAAAACACCTATGGTGACATATCAGGGGAAACAAAGCAGCATTTTAAAACTTCTTATGAATTATGAGAGTTAATTTTATGGTCAAATGCCTGCGTTAGAAGATCCCTTAATAAGTGGTCCAATTCTGTTAGTTGTATGTTTCTGAGAGATGAGCATTTGAGTGGGTGAACTAAGTAAGGTAGATGCTCTTTCTGAGTGAGAACCGTTCGATGGCTCGGATGGAGTAATACCGTGGAGGGGGTGTGAAATCATTCTTTGCTTGACTAAGCTAAGACATTGATCTTTTCCTGCCCTCAGTGTTCCTGGTCCTGAGATCCTCAGAGAGGTCCCGCACTTTCAGACCTTCAAGCCAGAGTACTCACTTTTCTCACTTAACAGATTCTATAACTTCACGGTTTCCTCATTTGCAAGGCTACTACTTGACTATCTGTCTGTCGATCCTGCCTATCTGTTTTCTCTGTTTTCTCTGTTTTTCTCTGGGGAACACTAATACTCCCCTTCCCAGGAGCATTCTTCTACCACATTAACTGGTTTGCATTTGTTGCTATAGGTATTTATTTTATGTTACAGTTCCACCATTTATGTATGCTTGAAAATATAATTTTTTTGTTTTTGTTTTTGGTTTTTCAAGACAGGGTTTCTCTGTGTAGCCTTGGCTGTCCTGGAACTCACGCTGTAGACCAGGCTGTCCTCGAACTCAGAAATCCGCCTGCCTCTGCCTCCCAAGTGCTGGGATTAAAGGCATGCGCCACCACTGCCCGGCCTGAAAACATAATCTTTAGGTTAGTGCAATATCTATTTCCTTTTACCATAACAACAATTAAGGTTTCAGATTGGCCCCAAACTTAGACAAAACAATGTCACCTATTTGTATTTGGGATGTACTATTTTTCCCCCAAATATTTTTTCTGTTAATTGACTGGTGCCATTTGTAATGAGTATCCATGTCCTACTTTGACTTATTCATATAGTCTTCTAAGAGCCTTTTTGGTCACAAAAAAGGGCACACAATAGTTGTTTGTAATAAGGAAAATTATGACACTCTGTTTGGGAGAGATGATAGAAACAGTATGTCACTGATGTTGAAAGCAGGAATATTGATAAGATAAAAATGATGAAATCTGCCCTATTTCTAGGACCAGTTAGGTAAAAACTGTGTTAGTTAAAAGACTCATTTCTAACTCTTACAGTAATTTTTCTATAGCATGTATAACCATCTCTATTTTGCAGATAAGAAAAGTGAGGTTATGGTCATGGAAAACTCTGCAGTAAGTGCACACTTACTGCAATCTAGGGGCAGAAAGCTACACACAGGATTTGCCATAAGCGGACATTAGTGCAGTGAAAAACTTATTAAGAGTCAAGATGGTGCTGGGCGGTGGTGGCGCACGCCTTTAATCCCAGCACTTGGGAGGCAGAGGCAGGCGGATTTCTGAGTTCGAGGCCAGCCTGGTTTACAGAGTGAGTTCCAGGAAAGCCAGGGCTACACAGAGAAACCCTGTCTAGAGGAAAAAAAAAAAAAAGAGTCAAGATGGCCTAAATATGGCCAAAGTTCTGCTTCCTCAAGTGAAGGGCAGTGGTGGCTCTTGTTTCATTTCTCTCGAGGAAGCAATGTTTCTGCTCTGCCTTACAGGTTAGGTGAGTCCCATAGTCCATGGCTATTTTGTTATCTCTCTTCTTTGAAGTATTTCCCCCCACCCCGCATCTCCCCCCCCATGGCTGCTGAAAGAAAGTACCACAAACTTTTGATTTCAAACAGAAACTCAAGTCTGGTGTGACTCATATTCTCATCTGTCAAGACACCTTGAAGCAGGAGCTCTGAAAATTTCTGGCCAGCCAGAGCTACAGGTTAAGTTCTAGGACTGCTTCAGCCACAGCTTTGAGCCTTTATCTCAAACCATGAAGCATAATTAATGAGATGGAATAGAATTTTGTTATATTCAAATTCTGGAGGCAAGAAACCCAAAAGCAATTTCACTGGCCCAAATCCAAGTGGTTTGAAGGCTGTCGAATAGGCTAGGAGAGATTTCTCTCCTTATCTCTTCCAGTTTCTGAAGACTACTGACTTTATTTTTATTTTTTGAAGTGACCTTACTCGAACCACTGCCTCCCTCTTACCGAGGCTACACGCAATTGCATTTAGGGTCCATCCTAATAACCTCGGCTAAGTTCTATCTCAGAACCCCTAATTTATTCCACACAGACTCCAATACCACATAAAGTAGCATTTGCACGCTACAAGGGATTAAGTCCTGACATCTCAGTGGGACATTATTTGACCTACTGTCCCTCAGAGTTGTTCTAAGGGGGAAATCAGCTCATGCACATTTGATAGAAAAGTTCTGCGGTCTCTAACAACGCCTACCCATAAGGTTGCTGTTGCGTTCAAACAAGACTCAGGTATAAAATTGGTAGTTTCAAGAAGGTTAAAGGAGTAAGTAAAAGCCGGGCAGTGGTGGCGCATGCCTTTAGTCCCAGCACTAGGGAGGCAGAGGCAAGCAGATCTCAGAGTTCTCGAAGTTCAAAGCCAGTCTAGTCTACAGAGAGAGTTCCAGGACAGTCAAGGCTACAGAGAAACCTGTCTCAAAAAAAAAAAAAAAAAAGTAAAAAAGTGTGGCCTGTTAACAGACTTTGCCATTAGTATTTGCACTTTCTTCTTTCCAGGAAGTCTTGCACCCGGTTACCTTGCTTTTCAAATACCCGAGGCTGCCTTCTCTACCTGGAAGTGCTTCCCACCCCTCTAGCGCTCCGCCTACCCAACCTGGCATCTACCTTAGGGACAATCAGGGCCTTTGAGGTCTGTTCTCATTCTTGCCTGTCGAAATAGAGATAATTCCACCCGATCGACTCTATTTTCCAAACTTTTTGGTTATCGGCACAACAGCACTATATTCAATAACCCAGAGAGTGGCATTTTCCTATATTCAGGTGGAAAACGGGTGTGCGCGAATTGTTGAATTTAGACAGGCATTACGTGAGACAGCCCAAGGGAGGAGCGACGGGTCCTTCGCTCTAGGGTCGCGGAGGCCCCACACGTGGCGCAGGCGCAGTGTCCACGACTCGCCATGCCGACTGTCAGCGTGAAGCGAGACCTGCTCTTCCAAGCCCTGGGCCGGACCTACAGTGAGTGTCCGCCCCGTGGCCTGGGCTCGGTGCCTGGGCGAGCCAGGCTCGCCCTGCAGAAGGGCGTGCTGGCGGCGTTCATGCCGCCGCCCGGAGTTTGGCCCGGCACGGCCTGAGTCCGCAGGGGCGCGCTGATGGGCGAGGTGACTTGGCTGGGCTGAAGTAGATCGTCGGAACCAGCTCTGCGGTGGCTCCGTTGCATCATCAGCGCGTGTCGGGCTCTCCGTGTCATTCATTCAGAGACCGAGCTCTTACTGCGTGCTTAGTACCGACTTAGCATCGGGACAGAGATTAGGAAACATACCCTGGGTTAGATCTGGAGTGTAGGCTGTGGAACCAGATTGACAGCGAAGGGGAGACGTTTTAGAAAGATGTGGGTCTCAACTATGCAGACTGTTTCAAACCGTCAGTTTTCCTGCCTCAGTTTGAGTGCCGGGGTAACAAGCGTGTGCCACCGAGCCCGGCAACTGGCTTTATTTAGTGTTGACTAGGCTTCAGAAGTGTGTCAGGCAGTGTTTGAGAATAGAGCTATGCACATGACACATACATGAGAAAAGTAACAAACCATGACGTTAGTAAACTGGTTTATTGGACGTGCTTAAATGTTTTTGGGAAAGGAAACCAGGTGGTGTGCAGGGATAGCATTTGATAGGTAACATTGATTTGAGCTCTGCATAGAATCTCTTCTATGGGCTTAGCATTCACGATACACTTTTCCTCAGTTCTAAAACTAAACCATTGGGGAAAGGGAGGTAAATATTAGCCAGATTATCATTTCCTACACAGATGTAGTAAGTTGAAATGATATCTGCCTCACCCTGTAATTATCAGGTTTTCTAAAGGTCATAACGAGTGCTTTGCGGCCTCCCCTTTTTTGAGTATTAGAGGCTAAAATGATAACAAAATGGAGCAAGTACACCTGCTCATAATAACACAGTACTAATGTACAAATAAGCTTTTAAGTTTTTTTTTTCCTAAAGATGGACTTTTAGATATTACTCACCCCCTGTCTTTGTCGGTTTTTGTTGCTGTTCTTTTGGAGACAGAACCTTATTCTGAAGTCCAGGCTGGCTCTAAACTTGAGGCAATCCTCCTGTCTCAGACTCTCAAGTGATACAGTTATAGTTGTGACCAGGAACTGTCTCAAGTCCTTAGAAACAGGAAATAGCTTTGCTTTTGGAATGTGGTTTTAATTCCTTAACCAGTTTCCATTATATAATAGGCTTATTTATATCCCTCACTTAACCTGTTATTCCAAACCATATTCTCTCTACTGGTGGTTGCTGTCTCTAAACTGAATACTATGGTGTATGGCAAGTTTAACACCTTTAGAAAGAGTTCCTAGTCAGACCCTTATGTCTGGAAAACTACGAAATTGTCTGAATTTTAAAAGACCCTGAGGCTTATAACGTCTTCAATATTATCAGATAATGTTTTAATACATTCTCTGGACATTTCCTTTCCCTCTACTCTGAAGTGGTGAGGGATCAAATAAGCTTCATTTCTCACATTGTTAACTGTGGGCTCTTTGGAAACTCTTTCATACATATTGATAGTATTTGAGGTAACATCCGATGGGTTAGTACTGATCTTCATTGTTCCTCTTGCCTTCTTTCTTGAAACCTTTCTTTTTAAATGTTAATTCAGTGGCGGTTGGAGTTGGGAAAGGCTGTTCACTGAAACTGGTAGTTTCCAAATGAAGTGTGGATCCCATTTGTTTGTGTTTTGTTGTTGTTGTTATTGTTGCTTTGTTTTCCTGTTTTCCTTTCTCTTGTTTTCAGATAATGTCTCATTTGTGCTCTCACACATCACCTTATTGAGACCTCTAGGGTTGCCGCCCGTCTGAACTCCACTGTTATTTCCAGCTGTCACAGTCACCTTCCATTTCTAGTTGCAGTTTTTGTTACCCAGGGCATTTTGTTTCCCCTGCTTCCCTTGGAGCAGCTCTGTCTTCTTAATCCTGTGATTGCCTTTCTGTTCAGTTGGGTTTTTTTGTTATTTGTTTTTTGTTTGTTGTTTGTTTTTCGTTTTTGTTTTTGTTTTTTGTTTTTGTTTTTTCAAGACAGGGTTTCTCTGTGTAGCCCTGGCTGTCCTGGAACTCACTCTGTAGACCAAGCTGGCCTCAAACTCAGAAATCTACCTGCTTCTGCCTCCCAAGTGCTGAGATTAAAGGGTGTGCGCCACCACCGCCCGGCTTGTTTGTTTTTTGATATTCATTTTCTTGTGAACTAATTTCTGATTGCTCTTCAGTTTGGGCCCTGTTGTAGATGCTTGGTATAGCAAGTACTGCCAGAGCCACCTGTGTGCCACACAGACAGTCTCTTAGGTTACCATTTTATTGTAGGGAATTAGTCATGGTTTTAATTTTGGTTCTTTCTTTCATCTAAGTTTTAAAAATATAGCTTAAAAGAATAAAGAATAAGATCCAGTATATTTTAATAGTTCATACAATTTGATTTATTGACATTTAGCTGACAAAATTTTTGCATATTACAAACTGATTGTTTGCTATTTAGTTTCTGATGGTTAAGATTTGACATTTGGTGGTCTTGTATCTTACTCTAGATTGCAGATCTGAAGTCAGGTCAAGAGCTCATTGGGGCTGGAGAATCTGTTCCTAAGTTGTTCCTTAAATCATCACCATCATTATTATTATTTAGACTTTACCCATTTTATATGTATAAGTGTTTTGCTGTGCATCAGGTGCATATCTGGTGCCTATGGAAGCCAGAAGAGGGCATGAGATCCCCTAGAACTTGAGTTACAGATGATTGGAAGCTACCGTGTGGGCTCTGGGAATCAAACCTGGGTCCTCTGCAATAGTAACAAGTGTTCCCAACTGCTAAGCCAACAGTGGGTCTTGTTTACCCACTGATGTCTTCCATTCCTTCCACCTTGGCATTTGTGAATATATCCCAGAAGGAGAACTCTTGAGAGAGCAGGGAAACCGAGAGCTTCAGTACTATCCTCTGTGTTCGAGTGTTTGATAATTGCTCAGACGTGCTGTTCCATCCTCTTCCATATTCTGTTGGTCACAGAGACCAATCGCATCCACGTGTAAGGGGACTAGATAGAGTCAGGTATCACTGATATCAGTCTCTCCACACAGCCACATGCAGAATATACTTGTCCTAGAAGCAGCATCTTACAGCACTGTCAGAGTCCACAGTGAGACGTCTGAACCTGGTTCTGTTGTGGATGAGGGTCTTGGGATGCTTAGCATCTTGTGATCAATGAGTTAACCAGTGACCCGAGAGGCTCAAGCACTAGGATAGGTGTCTCCCATACATCTAAGATGCCATCAAGGGACACAGCTCGGGTGACTACTTGGGGGAGAAAATGGAACTCACAGAGGACCAATAGCTTGGGGGAGAAAATGGAACTCACAGAGGAGCTATTGGTCCTCTGTGAGTTCCACGGCAGTTCTGAAACTGAATGGCAAATGCTGGATGGTCTTGATTAGGTCTCAAGCCTGGGATAATTCTCCATGGCTCTGTGCCTTGCCCTCTAGGCTCTGATTCCACCCTCTGAGTGATCCCCAGAAAGCATGTGCTTCACAGCTGATTAGTTTTCTCATTCTACTTCCTGTCAATAGAATTTTAGGGGCTCAAAGACTTCCTTTTGTCTTGCTTCCGCCCTTTTCAGTTCAAGCTGGCTATGTCTGCCGAAGTGTTTTTTCTAAAAACTTTCTGGGTCTTTGGCAAATTTTTTGGTGGATTCTTTTTCATTAGTTAAAAACCACAGACTCTAAAAACCTCTGGAATTAGCTGTTTCAGTACTTTAGGTTTTTTCATACAGTGCTCTTAATTAAGCTTTATTGTTTGATTAATTGGATTTGTGAGGCACATCCTTAATTTCTTTATTACACCTTTTGTTTGAATGAATTGTGCCTTTGATCTGCCTGAAGGTTTTTCAGTCAGACCGTTGATTCTATCTCATGCCTAGGATTTGGTCTCTGTCCAGAACTTACTTAAATTTAGCATTTCTTTTACATTTAGAAGGCAAAAAAAAAAAAAAATTTTTTTTTTCTAAACCACCAATATCCTGACTCTTTTTTATTGAATAGCTCTTTCTTCGTTTATCTCTTTATGTAAGTGGTAAAAACAAAACAGAACAACAAATAAGCTGCTCTTTGAGCAGGGATCAGAAGTCTAGTGACATCATTTTCTGCAGGCGAGTACCTGCAGCAGTGGTGCTGATCAGGCTTCTCCCTTATTCACAAGGATGCCCTTGTCCTTTCCTGCAGTGTTACCAGCTTCTCTCCCAGCCTTTGCTTGCGTCCTGATTCAAGATCATGAAGCTTCAGCCAGTAGTGTTTTTGCGGCCCTTGGGCTTTCTTTTACAATCCTCAGAGCCTGCTTTGTGATTCCAAAGCTATTTCCAGAGTTCTGGTTCTGGTGCTGCTTCCTTTACAGAGGATAGATTTGTATTAGTCTGTTGCTACATAACAGATTATCCTGTTTCTTAGGAGGAGAAAACAATATGCCTTTGTTTACTTCACACAATAGCGGAGTGACAGGGATCAGAGGGGGTTAGCTGGGTGGTTCTGTCTCTAGCTTCTTGCTAGGTGGCAAGTAAGCTATCATCTAGAACTACAGTCACCTCACTGATTAGCTGAGCTTCCTAGCTCACTCATGTGAGCCAGAAGGCAGGATCATTTCAGACCATATTGGAGGCTAGGTTCCTCAGTCACTGCATACCTATTTTTCACTTAAGTGAGCTGGGAGCCACGCTGTTCTTGCTCACTCACCATTTCTCCTGTGATTAGCCCACCATTGAGCCTTACACATTCTGCTTCTAACACTTTTCATGTTTATTCTTCCCCATATTCTGTAGGCTTACTAGAACAGCTCTGTGTTTCACCTGTACTGTTGTGGGAGGCTCCCCTTTTCAGTTATCTGCCATCCTCCCAGCAGTCTTAAAAGTTCAGATGTAAGGAACCAAGCTTGTCCCTATGACTATGAGAGAAACACATGGGAGTCTGAGGCAGGAGGATCTGGAGTTTATGCCAGCCTTGGGATACATAACTTGCAGGCTGACCTGGTCTACCTATGAGGCCTTGTTTCAGAAAAATAATAAAACAAAATGAAGATCTAGAGCTAAGGGGGAAGCATATCTAATGAGGGTTTGCCTAGCTGGAAAGCTGCTGAGTACACCTCCCATTGCCTGCAGGTAGGACAGAGGCAAATTCCTTGGCAAGTCATGAGCTACCCTTTTTCTACTTCTTGTATCCTATTCCTAACACAAACACTATTCATCCATACTGAACTAGGGAGTTCCAAGCTTTGCCAAGCACTTGATTCACTGCCTCCAATCTTTGACTAATGAAGACATCCTTTGTGTAGCTCTAGGTGAACCTAAGTGGACCATTGTGCTACCCCTGAACCTTGTACTGATTATTTACACTTCTGCCTTATTTGCTTGAGAAGGAAGTAGTTGAGGCAGGAACGGCTATTTATCTCCATAACCCTGGCATCTAGTACTGCTTCTTGGCACATAATGGCAGTAGATAATTGTTAAATTGAATTGAAGTTTGATATCTAGGCCACACAAGTCTTTTGTTATCATTTTATTTTGATGTTGGGAATTGAACCTAGAGCCGGTGACATACTAAACATGCATTCTGCTGAGGCCAACTCCTCACCCTGGATCAGGAAACCTAAGATATTTGGTTCTTCAGTAGAATATAATGGTAATTGTATAATGGTGTTTGTTCAGTGCTTGATAAATGAAGACCTTGAAAAATGCTGTCTTTAGGTAACAAAGTGAAATAAGGAGGGACTGTTAGTTTTGTAGACCTGCTGTGTTTCAGAGTATTATGTCCATTCCATTTCCATTTTTTTAAGGTTACATACTAAAAATGGTGGCAAAAGGTTGTCTCTAGATGAGGGTGTTGGTGATGTTTACATGAGGTGCTGAGCCCTCAGAGTGAGAGACGTCAAACCCCAATTAGTGTGGTTCCCAAAGATACCTGAGCGAATTTGAATTAAAAACCAAGACTCAGTGGCATTCCTGTGTAGGACCTGTGCTTCTGAGCTTGCTTTCTCATTTGACCTCTACCGAGTGACTCTTTTTCTGCTGAGTCTGTCCAGAGATCTCAGCACTGCTAACCAGAGTGTATAGCTGATGTTAATACAGAGTGGCCGGCTCTTTAATTGTTTTTCTAGATGTTTGGCATCAGGCGAATCTTTTCTTGGTATTGTTTTGATGCTAGAGAGTGGGCTCCCAGCCTCCTACATACTAAGTCTCACCCTTGTCCTTGGAACTTGGGACTTCTGTCTAGCTTTTCACATATGGTGGCTCTGATGGTTTATGTTCAGTGGTTGATGATGTGAAAACTCTGGAGATGCTGAGTCAGGTAACAAAGCAAAGCAGATAAGAGAACTTGGTCAGTCTATAGACCCACGTATTTCAGTCTGCAAAGCCATGTTTCTTAGCTTAAAATAAAACCAAACAAAACCGCTAGCAACTCTTTTTGCTTTCATAGTGCTATATGATGCATGCTCAAATACTCAGGGTTAGGAAACTCAACACTAGATGAAATTCATAGATTCATATGCAGTTTTCATTTGTGCTAAATACATTAAAATTAGCATTCCTTTTTTTCTCCTAGCTGATGAAGAATTTGACGAACTGTGTTTTGAATTTGGTCTGGAACTTGATGAAATTGTATGTATTAGACTTTATTTATTTTTTTTAAAGCTATTCTATCTATGAGCTCGTATCTAAAAATGTTTTCTTATTACTGTTAGATAAGCCCTGAGGTATTCTTGTTTGATGAATTTGTGTTGCAAATTTTATCCCTTAAAAAGACTTTACTTAAAACAATTTTTCATTTTTGAGTTTATAATTATATCATTTCTCTCTTCCCTTTTCTCCTTCCAAACCCTTTCATATACCCATCCTTTCTGTCTTTTATACAGGGCTTCTTTTTTCTTTAATTGTTGTTACATACATATATGCAGACATATACATACACACATATTTCCAAATACATAATAATAACTGTTTACTCTATATGTTACCTGTATGTATATTTTTTCAGGGCTGACCATTTGGTATTGGATAACCAGTTGGTGTGTATGTCTGAGTTCTCTTTTTCCCCCTAAGAGTTTGCTGTGTTTTATCTTTATTAACTTATAGTGAGTCTCTGGTGATTAATTTGGGGATTCTTGTATTATGTTCTGGGGAGGGTTACTTGTATTCTTGATCTCAGAATTTGTCTTGCCAGGCCTCATTTTGGAGAAACAAATGATTTGTTTTATATGATCACACATGCCTTCTGGCTCTGAAATTCATGAGGTCTTTGATTTCTGTTAAGGCTTATGTCATTTAGCAGTACAGGCTCACCCTTCACATGTGGGCTTTGTGAACTGAGTCTGAAGATGACACTGATGGCTGCAGAAGTATCAGGTTACTTTCTATTCATAGGCCTTCATTTCTCTGGTTACCCTGTTATTTCCAATTCTTTAGAACTCTTCTGATATCTACTAGCTAGCTAGCTTTCTTCACTGAAAAACATTATTCTTAGTACTGCTTCAATCAAACATTATTTCAGTTTTAATTATTTTTCTTTGGCTATCCTTGTCTTTCCTTTCCCCTCCTCTTTCTGTCCCTTTCTCTTCCTAATTTTATCATCTTCTCTGATTTTAAGTTTAATGACCAGGTTAGATGTGTTTTAAAGGCCTGGAATGGCCTTGAACAGTCCCAAGACCGTGTGGACCCATAGCTTGCTCCTCTCTTTTCTCTCCTCTCCCTACTTTCCCCCACCTTCCATTTTTAGCAGCATATAATGAAATGGGTTTCAGTGTGACATTTTCATGCACATGTACGTGTACATTTCCCTCCTGTCCTCTGTATGTGTACATTTCCCTCCTGTCCTCCTCTGTATGTGTACATTTCCCTCCTGTCCTCCTCTGTACGTGTACATTTCCCTCCTGTCCTCTGTATGTGTACATTTCCATCCTGTCCTCCTCTGTATGTGTACATTTCCCTCCT
>JADRCC010159893.1:0-11599 GCA_019843855.1 Hylomyscus alleni | reverse complement strand
ATATCTTCCTTTTTCTTGAGTTTCTTGAGGTTTGTGGGTTGTACTTTGTGTATTCCGAACTTCTGGGCTAATAACCACTTATCAGAGAGTGCATACCATGTGTGTTCTTTTGTGATTGGGTTACCTCACTCAGGATGATATTTTCCAGATCCATCCATTTCCCTAAGAATTTCATAAGTTCATTGTTTTTAATAGCTGAGTAGTACTCCATTGTGTAGATGTACCACAATTTCTGTATCCATTCCTCTGTTGAGGGACACCTGGGTTGTTTCCAGTTTCTGGTTATTATAAATAAGGATGCTATAAACATGGTGGAACATGTGTCCTTATTACATGTTGGAGCATCTTCTGGGTATATGCCCAGGAGTGGTATAGCTAGGTCCTCCCATAGGACTATGTCCAATTTCCGGAGGAACCACCAAACTGATTTCCAGAGTGGTTGTACCAGCTTGCAATCCCACCAGCAATGAAGTAGTGTTCCTCTTTTTCCACAACCTCTCCAACATCTGCTGTCACCTGAGTTTTTATCTTAGCCAATCTGACTGGTATGAGGTGGAATCTCAGAGTTGTTTTGATTTGCATTTCCCTGATGACTAAGGATGTTGAACATTTCTTTAGGTCCTTCTCAGCCATTCAATATTCATCAGTTGAGAATTCTTTGTTTGGCTCTCTACCCCATTTTTTAACAGGGTTATTTGGTTCTCTGGAGTCTAACTTATTGAGTTCTTTGTATACAATAGATATTAGCCCTCTATCAGATATAGGATTGGTAAAGATCTTTTCCCAATTTGTTGGTTACCGATTTGTCCTATTGACAGTGTCTTTTGCCTTACAGAAGCTTTGCAACTTTATGAGGTCCCATTTGTCAATTCTTGATCTTAGAGCATAAGCTATTGGCGTCCTCTTCAGGAAATTTTCCCCTGTGCCTCGGGTCAAGAAATACCACACTAGGCCCAGACAGTTATATGTGTAAGAGGTTTAATTGAGAGGGAGAGAGGGGGAAGTGGTATGGAAAGAGAGGAGTGAGAGAGAGATGGAGGATTGTTCCCTGTATATATATATGGGTTGTGACGTTGCAGTCACAGGTAAAGGTGGGAGGTGAGCCCAATGGATTTTGGGAATATGGTGGCTGTTGCCCTGGCAACAGGTCTGTGGACCCGCCCATGCATCACCACAGGCTTTGGATGATGCTAACATACCTCCCTTTTTGATATTATAAAGAGAAGGAAAGAAAAAGAGAAGGAGAAGCAGATGGTAAAAAGGGAATGAGGGTGTCATGTCTCTTAAGCTACTTCCTGCTGTCTAGGGGCATTGACAATGGGGGTAGCTAGCTTTCACCATCAGGATCCACTTGGTAAACATTTGCATCAGGTTCCTCTGTGGACAGTGGCTCATCTGTGGGCAGCGGCTGGTAATCCTATAACAGGAGCTGATTGATAGTTTGGTTAGAAATTTTTTGTATTTGTTGTTGAAGAAATGTAGAAACAAGATTAATGAGGCAGGGAGCAAATAATAACACCAGGAAGATGACTAGGAGAGGAGTTACAAATGAGAGTATCCACTTCCATATGGGGTTTTCAAAAATCTCAGAACTGGAGATTTCACGGACCCTGAAATTTTTTATGTCTGACTGTAGCTCCTGGATTTTATTTCTTACTATCCCAGATTGGTTGACATAGAAGCAGCATTTTTCTTAGAGGAACAGGCAAAGATCACCTTCTTTAGCTATCAGGAGATCTAATCCCTATCTGTTCTGAAGCACCACAGCTGCCAGAGAATCAATCTGGTTTTGGATAGTAAGCACAGTTTCAGACATTTTTTGAAAATCGCTTTGAAATTGAGAAGTGAATATATTATATTGGATCATGGAAGTTGTTATCCCTGCAACTCCAGTACCAATACCCATGGCTATTCCTGTCGCAACCAAGAATGGCACAACTTGGACTGCCCTCTTATGCTGGGCAGCTATCATATCTACAACTGGGATTGACAGGGGCTCGTTTCCCTGGATTACTCCCAGTTCAGGGAAAAGAAGTACTAATGTGCAATCTCCTGACCAGCTAGCAGGCAAGCGATGATATGCCTGAGTGCCACAAAGAATTGACGTATTTTGGATGGTAGGGCATTGTGGCAGAGATGATATATCAAGGGTTATGGTTCTATTGCAGTCTAGGGAGCCCAACATTCCCAATGAATGAGTCCCAGAAGCCTTAAAACAGGTTGCCATGCCAAAGAGAGGGACAAAGGTAAGATATAGAGTCATGGCGACACTGGAGCCAGGGCAGCTGACAAAGGGTGAGGTAACATTACTTGACAGTATCACCAGAGATGCTGTAAGTGACAATTGTGAGTTAGTTCCAGGAAGTAAACATAACCAACACTCCTTAAAGCATCCAGGTCTGGTGATATTAAGGAGTCTGTATGCCGAGTTCAAGGTCTGAAGTAAAAGGTGAAATGACAAATTAGTGCCATTTATGAGGGGTGATGTCAATGAGGTAAGGAACTCAGAGGAGTGTTTGATTATCTCCCCTACCTTTTTGATATCCAGGGGTTGTGCAGTCGAGATATATTTTCTCTGAATATGGATGGTACTTACTGGGGCACCGAGCTGATTTTTACGATAGATCTTACCAACAACTCCTGTCTCCCACCTGGAATCCCACGGGTCTTGTATGTGGAAAAAGAGTGTCTTGCGATGTTGATAAAAGAAATGATTGATCCATGATCCTAGCATATGTATTTGACAAGACCAATATGGGCAGCCCCCATATTCGTCTGGCCATTTTCTCCAATAATCTTTTGTCTGGTCAAAGAGAAAGCAAGGATAGAGATCATAATATTTAGATGGGATTACAGATACCGGGATGATAGCAATTTGGATTGGTTTCTGGCATCTGGCTATGGAGCAGTTTCCTGACCCTATTTGGAAAGACTGTTATCTGTGAAGGTTTCTTGTACCTTGAATCTCCAGATATAAGAGCTACCCTGGAGAGAAATGAACAGCAGGGGGAGGATGAGAAACCTATGTCTAATCCAGTGAGGTCGACCTCAGCTGCCAGAGTGGAGTCTCATTTTCTGGGATTGGGGACAAGGTAGGTTGTCTCGTTGTCCTCTGCAGCTTAATAAAGCATGGTCCTGTTAAGATTGATGTGTATGAAGAAAAGTCACTTTTAGGTGGAGGAATGAAAGGTTTGAGGTGAGACAGATGGAACCAATGAGAGAGTCCCTTGAGTTTAGCAGCTGTAGGGCTCACAAGAATTACTTTAAAAGGACCCTGCCACTTGAGAGAGAGAGGTGAGGGCCGATGCCCTGGAGGGGATAGAAGGACTTGGTCTCCAATGTTGATAGGTAGTGGACAGGAGACAGTGCATGGCTGAGGTAGATGATGGTCACCAAAGTTCCATAGGAGAGAACGGAGGTGGCAAAATAATGGGGTAAGTAGATGGTCTGGAAGGGGAGAGCATTTAGGTGAAAAACCAGGAATTAGGATTGGATGTCCATACATGAGTTCAAAGGGAGAGATGAGGAGAGGTCACTTTGGGAGAGCTCGTAACCTGAAAAGAGCCAGAGGTAGGAGTTTTACCCAATCAAGGTGAAGTTCCTGTGATAGCTTAACAAGAGTGGTTTTTAAAGAGTGATTAGTTCTTTCTACCTTACCAGAAGACTGGGGGTGGTAAGGAATGTGAAAATGCCAGGGGATATCTAGGGCCTTAGATAGGATTTGAGAGACTTGGGAAGTAAATTCAGGGCCATTGTCTGATTGGAGAGAGGATGGGACACCAAACTGGGGGATGATCTCCTGGGGGAGGAGATCAGAGACTGTCTGAGCCCTTTTGTTAATTGTGGGAAATGCCTCTACCCACCCTGAGAAGGTGTCTACCAAGATCAGGAGGTACTTGGCATGCCTGACAGTGGGCATGTGGGTAAAGTCAAGTTGCCAGTCAGTTCCAGGAAGGGAACCTCTAGCCTGATGGGTAGGAAAAAGGGTGTTATGATACTTTGAGTTGGGGTCAGACTTTTGACAGATTTTGCAAGAAGCAGTGATAGATTTTAAGCTCAAGTCCTCAGGAGTAGGCTGTAGAAAGAGAGTATTGAGTTTGGTACCTGGTAGAGTCCAGAAATTGGATGACAATGGGAGAATGATGTTTAGCAACAGAGGGGTTCTGGACCTCCCAGACTCGGGGATCTATCTGAGAAGCTGGTAAAGGAAATAACACGGTAGTGTTAGTAGGTTGCCTGGCTAGGAGAAGGAGCAGAGGAACCGCTGGAGAACCTGGGTTTAGGCGAATGTGGGGAGCAAAGGAAATAGAGGGCCCAGCCTAGTTAGAAGATCTCTTCCCAATAAGGAGACAGGACATGTTGACACTACCAAAAAGGAATGGGTAAAAGGTACACCCCTAAAAATGTAACTAAATGATGGAGTCTGGAGAGGGAAGTATGGGTATCCTCCTACCCTGACAATAGGAGAATTAGAAGGAGAAGTGGGTTCCCAAAACTCTGTCAGGACCGAGTAAGTGGCTCCAGTGTCCAAGAGGAAGGAGATGGACCACCCATATATCACGATATTTACCCAGGGCTCCCTGCTAGTGATGGTAGTGGTCGGGTTAGGGGAGGTCGGGCCTCCTCAATCTGCCATAGCCAAGCCTAGGAGATCAGTTGGAGGATTATCTGGTAGTGATGTCCCTTTGTTCTGTGTAACATGAGGGCAATCAACAGCCCAGTGTCCCTCCTGATGGCACCTAGGGCATGGCCCTCTTGGCTTGCAGAAGTTAGGGCAGGATTTTGCCCAATGACCTTTTTGGCCACACTTGTAGCAGGTACCTGATGGTCTCTGAGCCTTAGGAGACCATGAGCCTGGGGTAGTGGCTGGGGCTGTTCAGACAGGCTTTGCCAGCATATGGTATTTTTGTTTGCAGATATTATCATCTCTCCCATGGTACACTTTGAAAGCCAGCTCTAAGATTTCTGCCTGTGGAGTTAGGGGTCCCCTCTCCAGTTTTTTAAGTTTAGCTCTTATGTGGGGGTAGCTCTGGGAAAAGAAATAGGTTATCAGAAGTTGCTTACCTTCTGGACTTTCAGGGTCCAGATTGGTATGCTGTAATAAAGCCTTTGTAAGGCATTCTAAAAATTGAGATGAATTTTCCTGCTTGTCCTGGACAACCTCTTGGAGGTTTTTCAGAATTTACCAGCTTTAAGGCCCCTTTTCTAAGACCGGCCAGAAGGCATGTAATGAACCTGTCCCTGGCTAAAATATCACCTGCAGAATTGTAATTCCACCGGGGATCTTGGTCTGGCACCAAGTGTCAGAGCCAATAGGGCGTGTGTTGTCTGTTTGGTGTATTCCATCTGCATGCACTCTTGCCTCTTCCCAGACTTACCTGTGTTCCTCAGGAAGTAAATCATTAGAGAGGATCATATGAACAACATGGAAAATCAAGCTGTAAGATTGAGTGATATATTGGAACTCTTTAAGAAACTTGGAAGGATTAGAAGTATAAGACTCCAGTCCATTTTCTATTTAGGAAAGTTCACTAAGTGAGAAAGGAACATGTACTCTGACAAGGTCATCCACTCCAGCAACTTCTCTTAGAGGTAGGATTGTTGCTGGGTCAGATGTCTCTGGGGAGGAAGGACTTGGAGGTTTGGCTATAGCCTTAGAGCGAGTGACAGGAGGAATGAAATTAGCTGCCAATGTGGGGCATTTGGAGCAGCCGGCAGCTGGCACAGAAGAAGGGGAGGGCTCTGGAGAGGCAGGGCTAGCAGACTCTGGAGCATCCTGGTGAGGAGGAGAAACCAAGGCAGCAGTTTGGGTTTTCAGTGGCATGGAAACAGGTCTGCAGCGAAAAGGGGGTGGTTCATTAGCTGGATCTAGCATCAAAGCGTCATCTAGCAGAGGTTGTGTAGATTTCATGGCTAAGAGAAGTTGGGTTGGGGAACAAGAAGAGCACAAGGAGGGCTTAGAACGGAGATAGATAAATGCTGGGACATAGGGTACCTCCCTCCATTTACCAGTTTGCTGGCAGTATGTATTAAGATCCCTTAAAATAGTTGAGTCTAGAGTGCCATTAAGTGGCCATTTTGAACCCCCATCTAGTTGATATTTAATCCAGATCTTATTGCAGAGATAAATTAATTTTGATGCCTTTAAGTCAGGCGTTAGCTTTAAAGGTTTGAGATTTTCCAGGAGACAACCTAGTCAGGTGCCTGGAGGTGCTCTCGAAGACATCCAATACCCATTGGTGGGTGGTTGGACTTTTCCTATCAGAATCCTGAGAACAATCCAAGCACTGAAAAGTTAAAAGTTAATTGCCAAAGCTAGGTGGTCCAAGTTGTCATGAGAAACCCCTAGTGGCTATTTAGCAGAGCCTGGTGGTCTGCTGTGGGAAAGCAACCCACCCTGGATCCAAGGTTTTATCGGTTGCTAGAGCCCGGAAAAAGAAATTGGGAATGAGAGTTGCTTCCGAGGAAGGGAAAACCAATGGTAGGGAGTCCTAAAACCTATGTCAACTGGAAGGCATGACTTTAAACCCCTGTGGTTCTCAGAGAAGACTGGCCAGACCTTATCTGGGGACCTGGAGGTCCTCCCCTTGACTGATCCTATTAATTAACATGTTAGTGTCTGTGCAAGGATTATAGCGGACTGGTAAATAGAAAATGTGAACTGAATGGGTAGGTGTGGATAGACCAGGTGGAGCATGGCTCACGTGGTTGAAGTTCCTATGCCCTGCGCAGCAGCACAGCAACGGCAGCAGGCTCAGGGTCTCCTGTGGCCGGTGGTGTTGAGTTCTTGGCAGAGTGACAGCAGCCACTCTGCATGGCACTTGAAGGGCCCTGCAAACTTGCTTACAAAAGGTAGCCATGGCTGCTGGAACCGCCAATCCACATGGTCGTGACCCCTGCCTGCCTCCCGTTGCAGGGCAGTGGACTGGTGCTGGTTGACTCGAACCTGCCATGTCCCGGGTTTCAGCACCAAATGATGTATTTGTGTGACTCTCTGGTCAGGAAATACCACACTAGGCCCAGACAGTTACATGTGTAAGAGGTTTAATTGAGAGGGAGAGAGGGGGAAGTGGCACGGAAAGAGAGGAGGGAGAGAGAGAGAAAGATGGAGGATTGTTCCCTGTATATATATATGGGGTGTGACATAGCAGTCACAGGTAAAGGTGGGAGCTGAGCACAATAGATTTTGGGAATATGGTGACTGTTGCCCTGGCAACAGGTCTGTGGACCCACCCATGTATAGGCACAGGCTTTGGATGATGCTAACAATGTGCTCGAGGTTCTTCCCCACTTTCTTTTCTATTAGTTTCAATGTATCTGATTTGATGTGGAGGTCCCTGATCCACTTGGACTTGAACTTTGTACAAGGATATAGGAGTGGATTGATTTGCATTTTTCTACATGCTAATCGCAAGTTGAGACAGCACCATCTGTTAAAAATGCTGTCTTTTTTCCACAGTATGGTTTTAGCTCCTCTGTCAAAGATCAAGTGACCATAGGTGTGTAGGTTCATTTCTGAGTCTTTAATTCTGTTCCATTGATCTACCTACCTGTTACTGTACCAATACCATCCAGCTTTTATCATAATTGCTCTGTAGTAAAGAAGAAGAAGAAGGTATATCCTTTTGTTTTAGGATAAAAATTTCTATAGATATCTGTTAAATCCATCTGTTTCATAACTTATGTTAGTCTCACTGTGTCCTGGTTTAGTTTTTATTTCCATGATCTGTCCATTGCAGAGAGTAGGGTGTTGAAATCTCCCACTACTATTGTGTAGTATAATGTGTGCTTTGAGCTTTAGTAAAGTTACTTTTATGAATATAGATGCCCTTTGATTTGGAGCATAGAGGTTCAGAATTGAGAATTCATCTTGGTAGATTATACTTTGATGAATATGAAGTGTCCCTCCTTATCTTTTTTGATCACTTTATGGTGAAAGTCGATTTTATTCAATATTAGAATGACCACTCCAGCTTTTGTCTTGGGACCATTGGTTTGGAGAATTGTTTTTCAGTCTTTTATTCTGAGGTAGTGTCTGTCTTTGTCACTGAAGTGGGTTTCCTGTATGCAACAAAATGTTGGGTCCTGTTTACATACCCAATCTGATAGTCTATGTCTTTTTATTGGGGAATTGAGTCCATTGATATTAATAGATATTAAGGAAAAGTAATTGTTGCTTCCTGTTATTTTTTGTTGTTAGATCTGGAATTCCATTCATGTGGTTATCTTCTTTTAGCTTTGTTGGAAGATTATATTTTTGCTTTTTCATGGATGTAGTTTCTCTCCTTGTCATGGAGTTTTCCATTTATTACCCTTTGAAGGGCTGGATTTGTGGAAATATATTGTGTGAATTTGGTTTTGTCATGGAATACTTTGGTTTCTCCATCTATGGTGAATGAGTTTTGCTGGGCTGGCATTTGTTTTCTCTTAGGGTCTGTATGACATCTGCCCAGGACCTTCTAGCTTTCATAGTCTCTGGTGAAAAGGCTGGTGTAATTCTGATAGGCCTGCCTTTATATGTTAGTTGACATTTTTCCCTTACTGCTCTTAGTATTATTTCTTTGTTTTGTGCATTTCGTGTTTTGACTAGTATGTGGCAGGAGGAATTTCTTTTCTGGTCCAGTCTATTTAGAGTTCTATAAGTTTCTTGTATGTTCATGGGCATCTCTTTCTTTAGGTTAGGGAAATTTTCTTCTATAATTTTGTTGAAGATATTAACTGGCCCTTTAAGTTGGAGGTCCTTACTCTTTTCTATACCTATTATCCTTAGGTTTGGTCTTCTCATTGTGTCCTGGATTTCCTGGATGTTTTGGGTTAGGAACTTTTTGCATTTTGCATTTTCTTTGACTGTTTTGTCAATGTTTTCTATGGTATCTTCTGCTCCTGAGAGTCTCTCTTCTGTCTCTTGTATTCTGTTGGTGATGCTTGCATCTGTGTTTCCTGACTTGTTTCCTATGATTTCTATTTCCAGAGTTGTCTCTCTTTGTGATTTCTTAACTGTTTCTACTTCCATTTTTAGGTCCATTCCATTTTTAGTTTTGCTCAATTCCTTCACCTGTTTGTTTGTATTTTCTTGTAATTCCTTAAGGGATTTTAGTGTTTCCTATTTAAGGGCTTCTACTTGTTTACTCGTGATCTCCTGTAATTCTTTATGGGATTTTTTTTTATTTCCTCTTTAAGGGCTTGTACCTCTTGTGTTCTTCTGTATTTCTTTAAGGGAGTTATTCATGTCCTTCTTAAATTCCTCTAGCACCATCGTGAGATATGATTTTAAATCCATATCTTGCTTTTCTGGTATTTTGGGATATCTAGGACTTGCTGTGGTGGGAGTACTAGGTTCTGATGAAGCCAAGTAGTCTTGGTTTTGGTTGGTAGGATTCTTAAGTTTGCCTTTCACCATCTGTTGATCTCTGGTGTTAGATGTTCTTGCTGTCTCTGACTAGAGCTTGTTCCTCTTGTGGGTCTGTAAGCCTGTGTCAGTACTTCTGGGAGATAAGCTCTCCTCTGGCAAATCCTGGGTGCAGATGGGTGAGTCCCTGGGTTAAAGCACTCCCTGAAGGCCGGCTCTTCACTTGCAGGGAAGGGGCAGAGAGGATTGCAGATCCACCTCTGTCACTTGGAGGCTGAGAAGATCCTGTCCCTGCTGCTCTTTGACTCCCCTGCAACTTGTGAGACCTGTGCCTCGAGGCTGGGCCCACCTTAGAAAGTCACCGGAGAGAAAATGGTGGATCTCACCTGAGTCCCTGAGTTAAAGCTCTCCCTCTGTACTCCACTTTTAATAGGGTTATTTAGATCTCTGGGGTCTACCATCTTGAGTTCTTTGTATATTTTTGATATTAATCCTGTATCTGATGTAGGGTTGGTAAATCTCTTTTCCCAATCCATGGCTTGCCATTTTGCCTTATTGACAGTGTCCTTTGTTTTACAGAAACTTTTTCAATTTTATAAGGTCCCATTTGTCAATTTTTGCTCTTAAAGCATAAGTCATTGGTATTCTGTTCAGGAAATTTTCTCTTGTGCCCTAGTATTCCAGGTTCTTCTTCACTTTCTCTTCTATGAGATTCAGCATATCTGGTTTTACATGGAGGTCCTTGATCTACTTCAACTTGAGCTTTGTACAAGGAGATAAGAATGGGTCAATTTCTTCTACATGTATACCAATAGTTGAACAAGTACATTTGTTGAAAATGGTGTCTTTTTTCCACTAAAGAGTTTTAGCTTCTGTGTCAAAGATAAATGACCATAGGTTCATTTATGGGTCTATTCCATTGATCTACTTGCCTGTCTCTATATTAATACCATGCAGTTTTTATTACTATTGCTCTATACTATAGCTTGAGGTAAGGGATGGTGATTCCATCAGAAGTTCTTTTATTGTTGAGAACAGTTTTTGCTATATTAAGTTTTTTGGTTATTCAAAATGAATTTTAGAATTGCTCTTTCTACATCAATGAAGAATTGAGTTGGAATTTTGATGGGGACTGTATTGAAGCTGTAGATAGCTTTTGATAAGATGGCCATTTTTAACTATACAAGTTCTACCAATCCATGGACATGGGAGATCTTTTCATGTTCTGAGGTCTTCTTCAATTTTTTTCTTCAGAAGTTTGAAGTTCTTGTCATACAGATCTTTTACTTGCTTAGTTAGAGTCACACCAAGATATTTTACATTATTTGTGACTGTTGTGAAAGGTGATGTTTCCCTAATTTCTTTCTCATCCCTTTTATGCCTTGAGGGGTATAGGAAGGCTATTGATTTATTTGAGTTAATATTATAGCCAGCCACTTTGCTGAAGTTGTTTATCAGCTGTAGGAGAACTCTGGTAGAATTTTTGGGGTTGCTTATGTATACTATTCTATCATCTGCAAATAGTGATATCTTGACTTCCTCCCATCCAATATGTATACCTTTGATCACTTTTTGTTGTCTTATTGCTCTGGCTAGAACTTTGTGTACTATATTGAATAGGTATGCAGAGAGTGGGTAGCCTTTTCTTGTCCCTGATTTTAGTGAAATTGCTTTGATTTTCTCTCCATTTAGTTTGATATTAGCTATTGATTTGCTACGTACTGCTTTTATTATACTTAGCTATGCACCTTGAATTCCTGATCTGTCCAACACTTTTAACATGAATAGGTATTGTATTTTGTCAAATGCTTTTACAGGATCTAATGAAATGATCATATAGTTTTATTCATTGAGTTTGTTTATATAGTGGATTTCATTCATGGTTTTCCACATATTGAACCCTACCAAATATTGAACCCTACCCTGTGTTCCTGGAATGAAGCGTACTTGATCATAGTGGATGGTCATTTTGAAGTGTTCTTGGATTTGGATTGTGAGAAATTTATTGAATAATTTTGCATCAATATTCATAAGGAAAATTAGTCTTTAGTTATCTTTATTTGTTGGGTATTTTGTTGTTTAGGTATCAGTTTAATTATGGCTTTGTAGAAAGGCTTATATAGTATTCTTTCTGATAGAAAATGTAAAAAAGTAGTTTGAAGAGTATTGGTATTAGATCTTCTTCTTTGAAGATCTGATAGAATTCTGCACTAAAACCTTCTAGCTCTGGGCTTTTTTTTTTTTTTTTTT